>JAQQAC010000477.1:30260655-30337345 GCA_029783875.1 Phataginus tricuspis
ATATGGCCTTTATTATGTTGAGGTAATTGCCCTCTATACCCATTTTGTTGAGAGTTTTTATCATGAATGGGTGTTGAATTTTGTCAAATGGTTTTTCAGCATTTATGGAGATGATCATGTGGTTTTTGTCTTTTTTGTTGATGTGGTGGATGATGTTGATGGATTTTCGAATGTTGTACCATCCTTGCATCCCTGGAATAAATCCTACTTGATCATGATGGATGACCCTTTTGATGTATTTTTGAATTCGGTTTGCTAATATTTTGTTGAGTATTTTTGCATCTATGTTCATCAGGGATATTGGTCTGTAGTTTTCTTTTCTTGTGTTGTCTTTGCCCCATTTTGGTATTAGAGTGATGCTTGCCTCAGAATGAGTTTGGAAGTATTCCCCCTTCTTCTACTCCTTGGAAAACTTTAAGAAGGATGGGTATTAGGTCTTCACTAAATGTTTGATAAAATTCAGCGGTGAAGCCATATGGTCCAGGCGATTTGTTCTTAGGTAGGTTCTTGATTACCAGTTCAATTTCGTTGCTGGTAATTGTCTATTCATATTTTCCCTTTCTTCCTGGGTCAACCTTGGAAGGTTGTATTTTTCTAGAAAGTTTTCCATTTCTTCTAGGTTATCCAGTTTGTTAGCATATAATTTTTCATAGTATTGTCTAATAGTTCTTCGTATTTCTGTGCTGTCTGTAGTGATTTTTCCTTTCTCATTTCTGATTCTGTTTATGTGAGTAGACTCTCTTTTTTTGATAAGTCTGGCTAGTGGTTTATCTATTTTGTTTCTTTTCTTGAAGAACCAGCTCTTGCTTTCATTGATCCTTTCTATTGTTTTATTCATCTCAATTTTATTTATTTCTGCTCTAATCTTTATTCTGTCCCTCCTTCTACTGACTTTGGGCCTCATTTGTTCTTCTTTTTCTAGTTTCGTTAATTGTGAGTTTAGACTGTTCATTTGGGAATGTTCTTCTTTCCTGAGGTAGGCCTGTATTGGAATATACTTTCCTGTTAGCACAGCCTTCCCTGTGTCTCACGGATTTTGCGGTGTTGAATTATTGTTACCATTTGTCTCCATATATTGCTTGATCTCTGTTTTTATTTGGTCATTGATCCATTGATTATTTAGGAGCATGTTATTAAGCCTCCATGTGTTTGTGGGATTTTTCATTTTCTTTGGTAAATCATTTCTAGTTTCATTCCTTTGTGGTCTGAGAAGCTGGTTGGTACAATTTCAATCTTTTTGAATTTACCGAGGCTCTTTTTGTGGCCTAGTATATGATCTATTCTTGAAAATGTTCCATATACACTTAAGAAGAATGTGTATTCTGCTGCTTTTGGGTGTAGAGTTCTGTAGATGTCTGTTAGGTCCATCTGTTCTAATGTGTTGTTCAGTGCCTCTGTCTCCTTACTTATTTTTTGTCTGGTGGTTCTGTCTTTTAGAGTGAGTGGTGTGTTGAAGTCTCCTAGAATGAATGCAATGCATTCTATTTCCCCCTTTAATTCTGTTAGTATTTGTTTCACATATGTAGGAGCTCCTGTGTTGGGTGCATAGATATTTATAATGGTTATATCTTGTTGTTGGATTGACCCTTTTATCATTATGTAATGTCCTTCTGTGTCCTTGTGACTTTCTTTGTTTTGAAGTCTATTTTTTCTGATATAAGTACTGCAACTCCTGCTTTTTTCTCCCTATTAGTTGCATGAAATGTCTTTCTTCATTCCTTCACTTTTAGTCTGTGTATGTCTTTGGGTTTAAAGTGAGTCTCTTGAAGGCAGCATAAAGATGGGTCTTGTTTTTTTATCCATTCAGTGACTCTATGTCTTTTGATTGGTGCATTCGGTCCATATGGATAGGTGTGTGGTTGTTGGCATTGCCGGCTTCAGATTCGTGGTTAGCAAAGGTTCAAGGTTAACTTCCTTACTATCTAAGAGTCTAAATTAACTCACTTAATATGCTATTACAAACACAATCTAAAGGTTCTTTTTTTGTGTTTTTTTCCTCCTCCTTTTTCTTCCTCCTCCATTCTTTATATATTAGGTATCATATTCTGTACTGTTTGTCTATCCCTTGATTGACTTTGGGGATGGTTAATTTAATTTTGCATTTTCTTAGTAATTAGCTGTTGTACTTTCTTTACTGTGGTTTTTTTTTACCTCTGATGAGAGCTATTAAACCACAGGAACACTTCCATCTATAGCAGTCCCTCCAAAATACACTGTAGAGATGGTTTGTGGGAGGTAAATTCTCTCAACTTTTGCTTATGTGGGAATTGTTTAATCCCTCCTTCAAATTTAAATGATAATCTTGCTGGATAAACTTATCTTGGTTCAAGGCCCTTCTGCTTCATTGCATTAAACACATCATGCCACTCCCTTCTGGCCTGTAAGGTTTCTGCTGAGTAGTCTGATGATAGCCTGATGGGCTTTCCTTTGTATGTGATCTTATTTCCCTCTCTGGCTGCTTTTAATAGTCTGTCTTTATCTTTGATCTTTGCCATTTTAATTATTATATGTCTTGATGTTGTCTTTTTTGGGTCCCTTGTGTTGGGAGATCTGTGCACCTCCATGGCCTGAGAGACTATCTCCTTCCCTAGATTGGGGAAGTTTTCAGCAATCACCTCCTCAAAGACACTTTCTATCCCTTTTTCTCTCTCTTCTTCTTCTGGTACCCCTATAATGCGTATATTTTTGTGTTTGGATTGGTCACACAGTTCTCTCAATACTTTCATTCTTAGAGATCCTTTTTTCTCTCTGTGCCTCAGCTTCTTTGTATTCCTCTTCTCTAGTTTCTATTTCATTTATCATCTCCTCCACCGTATCCAATCTGCTTTTAATACCGTCCATTGTGCTCTTCAATGATTGGATCTCCCACCGTAATTCATTCCTGAGTTCTTGAATATCTTTCCATACCTCCATGAGCATGTTAATGATTTTTATTTTGAACTCCCTTTCAGGAAGAGTCATGAGGTCAGTATCATTTAAATCTTTCTCAGGAGTTGTATTAATAATTTTACTCTGGACCAGGTTCCTTTGGTGTTTCATATTTGTGTATGGTGCCCTCCAGTGCCCAGAAACTCTATTCTCTTGGAGCTGCTCAGCCCCTGAAGCAATGTCGGGGTTTGCAGGGGAGTGGTATTGGTGCCTGGGGGAGGAAAGAGCTGTTTCCTGGTTCCCAGCTGCTGTGACTGTCTCCACTGCCCAAACCAGTGGGCTGAGCACACAGATATAGGCCTCTGTGCTTTGTGTTTTTAGTTGCTGTAGACAGATCTTCCCTCTGGCTGGCGTAACACTTGGGTAGGTTTTCCCGGTTTGGAAGCCCGATGGAGCTGGCCAGGAGAAAGGCGTAGTAGTCTGCCTGTCACAGAAGGGGTTCTTGGAGCTGTGTAGGCAGCCAGGGAGCTGGAGCACCTCAAGATCATGAAAGCTCCCAATCTGCTGGGCCAAGTGCACCCTGACAATTTTTCCTACCTGTCCTTTCTCCTGAGCAGTAAGCTCTGTGCAATCCTTGCCCCTTTAGCAGCCCTCTTGCTAAGGGCTTCTTTGTTAGGAAGTCTCTCAGACTGCCCACTTTTCTTTTGTCCCAGAGCAGCTGGATATGGATCCCTGCTTTCTGTGAGCAGCTGGAATCTCAGTCTCTCCCAGAATTCTGCCTGTCTTAGCTTTCCAACCCCCTAATTACAAGAGTATCATGCAAGCACCATGAAATGTAGGTTTGTGCTCCCAGAGCAGATCTCCGGAGTTAGGTATTCATCAGTCCCAGATCTCCACTCCCTCCCTGGTCCGTTTCACTTTGTCCTACCAGTGAGCTGGGGTGGGGGAAGGGCTTCGATCCCGCAGGACCACAGCTTTAGTACATTACCCTTTTCTGTGAGGTCTGCTCTTGTCTCCAGGTGTATGCAGTTTGTTGCAGTCCTCTTTCCTGTTGCTCTTTAAAGAGTAGTTGTATTAGTTATATTTTCATATTATATGCGGTTTTAGGAGGAAGCCTCTGTCTCACCTCTCATGCCACCATCTTTAATCCTCAAGCTTAGTCAGCCAGTTTTAAAGAGGGAATGATATCATTGGTTAATGAAATGAGTTTAGCACTCTTACTGTAGTTTCTCTCTTTTTTTCCTGGGGTGTGATGTTTTACCCTCTTGCTCCCTTATGACTTTCATCTTTTCTGTTGTCAACATCTCCTAGAAGTTTCTCTGCATTGGCTCTTGTCAAAATACCAGACACCAATTACAAGATACCTTGTGGGTATCTGTATCGCAACTATTTCCCATTTCCAATGCATCTCATGAGTAGATGCTGGAATCATAATCTTTAGGAAGCATTTTACCACCACACTCTGAAAGGCAGGCTGGTTTCTCAGGCATGTGATTTGTGCATTTACCTTAGAAGAGCCCTACACTTGGTTTAATGCATTCCTGTCATTTTCTTAAAATTCTTAATAAGTTTTAAACAAGGGTCCCCCACATTTTTGTTTTGCACTGGGCCCTGAAAATTATGCCTACCTAAAGGACCTACAGTGGAGCCTTACTTTCTGACTCTATTAAATCTAAACTGTGAACGCCCACCTTCCCAGTCTGATAACCTGTTATGTTAACTTTTCCCCGATGGAATCTTTGAGGTTATCCAGATCTGCTGCCCTTCCATGCAATCAACCCACTTCTGCCCACTAGGCTGTTGTTTAAACAGCTCTCTCTGGTAGGAATGGGCCCTGTGTTTTCTCTGATCCAGTGTGACTTTCCAAGCCTTTATAATCTGTTCTGAACTCATCCCCTCCAACCTGAACTTGTTCTCTCTCAGTATTTATGCAATTATGAATTTCGGTTTCTAATAAAATAGTAATAATTACTTCTAGCTTAGTGTTTACTGTGGGCCTCCTTGGCACAGAACTAAGTACTTTGCATTGATTATCTCATCTTTACCATAGAGTTCTTTATTTTCTCTTCAGTTTTGGGCATGCTGATTCAGAATGGTCTGCCTCTCCATGTAGACTTCATGTTTCCGAGTCCACGGGGTCATGTCTTCCTTATTCATTTGTGCTCTCCCAGCACCATACATATGGTGTTTGGTGTAGTGCCAGGGCTCTGTGCCTGTTGCCAGTTGACTGAAAAAATATTAATAAAAGCTGAAAAGTGTGAAGTATTACATTTTTTTATCTACTGATTTTTGTAGGTAGCTGCATCCTGGGAAGACTTTGCTGGCTTGAGGACTTTTAAAACTGGTTTGCACCATAACTTGAAGTAATTGTTCTTGTGATTGAAACTAACAACTATATAATGCCTGCTAGGCATAATGCCAAGGCATGATTTGATTTCAGGTTATATTTGCAGCTAAGTTGATTTTGCAAAATGTGCCCACATGTGCTCAGCCAGTATGAATGCCCTCTCTACCTCCATTCACCCTCAAAAGTGCACTTGTCCAGAGAGTTGGATATCCTTCACTTGTTGGAGTGTTTGACCCTGTGCATTTAAGGCTGAGGCTTGCAAGACTAATTAAAAAAAATTGTTGGTCCACATCTGCCAAATGTAAAATGTCATATTCAGATGCCTTTAGGACAGCCATAAAAACAGCCAGAAATGGGGCCATGGTATTTATCAAGCCAAGGGAGACTCATGCCTAATAACAGTGAGTTGTTTTACGCTGTTAAGAAATGAGCAGACCTGTCAGGAGACTGTTCAACATAAGCTAATGTCAAACTTGCTGGAAGAACTTACTCACTGCAGGGTTCCCATCTGTGAAGTCGCTGGGGAGGTGGCTGCCTCCATGTGATTCTTCAGATTTGTCAGTTAAATTAGATACCCAAGGGTAAAACCAACTGACAGGGGCATTATGGGACAGTTCTGGAGGATTCAGAATCCATAATCCCATGGGTAGGTCCCATTCACAATTCTGTTCATGCTGATACTAAGGGGTCATATCAATTTTATAAGAAAGCAAGGGATAAGAAAGAGAACCAGCAGGTCAGCCTACTCAAGACTGTCCATGGCAATATGCCTAATGCATATTTTGCATGATTGGAGAGAAAGGAATGGCTTTGTTTTGTTTCCCAGTGGGAAAGTCCCAGAATGTAATTTTGAGAAAAGAGTTTGCTGGTTTTTATACATTGGATGTCTTGACTATACCAAGGCAGGCTTCTGTCAGGGACATTGTATTTATGGGATGCTGATAAAGTTTCACTAATGTTTCCCCATGACACACTGGTAGGATACAATATCAAAAAACAGAACAAGTTTCTGTGTTTCCCCCCCCTTCGACTACTGTAAGGAAAGCAACCATTTCATTTATTCTAATTTATTTTGCTTCTTTTTCATTACGCCCTCTCCTTGTCCCCACCGTTCTCCACTAGATGGCCTTCAGAAGCTCATGGGTGTTAAGTAACAATATCCTGAATAAAAGTATGTAGAAGGTACATTAACACACTACTCAGAACTGTCCCAACCCAGATCTTCTCCTCCCTCCAATACTGACCTAAAGTCTTTGGACCAGGTTGGTAGATCTCAATTTTTTCATCTTTTTAGATAAGGCATTTCCCAGGAAGTTTGGGAAACCGTAACGAAAACAGGCTCCCCAGTGAGTTTACTCCATTGTTCCCTAGATTCAACCCGATGTATATGGTCTGTAGGGCAGACAAAGAGTCACTTGAGAAACCTGTGCCCCCACCGCAGCAGGAGAGCTGTCTCAATGATCTCAAGATTTAAATGTCAGATGGTGACAGTCAAGGGTTGACTGGACCATGGTAAGTATTTTCCTTTAGGTTGCTCAGGAGTAGACCTTGAGACAAGGGTTCAAGTCGAAGTGATATTTTTGGTTGGCGATGCCAGGGAACACTTGCAGTGGAGTGAGGCAGTGAGACAGGGAAGGAAAGAAGCCGATAGAGGGTGTGTTATCCTGCCAGGCACCACTTTAGGCAACTGGCACTTATTCTTCCCAGGAACTCCAGAAGAGAGTATAGAACAAACCTTAGACTTGTCCCAGCTGAGAGCTGAGGAAGCTGGGATCTTTATCCACCAAACAGCCTCTTTCATTGGTTGATTCCAGGGCCTTCAACCCAATCACTTCCAGTTTGCCCTGTGGGAGGGCTGACCCATCTCTTGAAGCCAGAAAACATAAGCAGAGAATTGTAGGTATTCACAGTTAGCATCCTTTGGTGTGTAGAGGTGAGTGGATACGGACAGGGCATTGACTGAGGCTGTTATAGCCTGTGCGAGAGACAGAGTTGTTAATAATCAGGATCAGCAGAAAAGCCATCTATTGGTGGTTTTCCTATCAGTGCATTAACAAAGTTCATCTCAGACAAAAGAAAACTGGGAGACTGGCAAGTGAAAACTTTAAAATACATATAGTTGGTATAATTTCTGCAAGATAACTAATACTTGCTGCTGGGTAGGTATGCAAGAAGTTTTAGCAAGAGGAGGAATTTGATCGACAGATAGGCTCGAAGAAATCTGATTGTAGAATACACTTTGAAATTATCCATTGTGGACTTAATCTCTTTGCACAAACCCAAGAGTCCTTTAGCTAATTCCTTTCCCAATGAAGGAGCCAATCAATGTTCTTTCAGGGGAGAAAATTACTAGAGAGCCTAGTATGTGTTTTGATGCCCTAATGAGGCACTATGAATTACCCAACCCGAACCAATTAAGTCTTAGCGCAGATAGAGGGGTACTGAGGAGATGAGGACACAGCATGCATTTAGGGCAGAATTAACTGCGTCCACAGCCTGGAAACATGCTTGGGGGGAAGCCAAACCTTGTAGGCTGTCTTCTTTCTTTAAAGCTGGCAGTCAGAATGTGATCTAGCCCAACGTTAGCTTTTGATGCTTTTGCTTCTTTGGCCTTAAATTTTAAAAATGTCTGTAAAACATAAAATATGTTTTGAACATTGCAGAAGGCTATTAAAAGAGGGTGAATCATGAAAACATGGTATGTCAGAGACAATAAAGTAAGTGAAATGAACTACTGCTGACTAGATGCTTGACCTTGGGCCAGTTGCTCAGTCCTTTCTTGTCAATCAAACGGGAAATTATAGCCCAATAATGTGGTTTTGGATTGCCGCTCAATAAGCAAGCTCTAATCTCTTGGTTATGCCTTACTTTACCATGGGAAACCAAGCACTTATTTTCATTTTAATGTGATCTCTTCCAGTGGACTGTGACTTTTTAAAGCACCCAGCACAAATGCCTGGCTTAGCTTAGGAACTCAGGAGCTATGTGTTGAAAAAATGTGAAATGAATAGTGGAAGAGGTTATTTAAAATATTATGGTGTACCTAGGAATATGTGAATAAATATACCATCAACACAAATAACTGTTTTAAAGAGTGACAAAAATTGAATTTTTATCTGACCCATGTACATTAGCGGGACAGCAGAAGCATAGCAGGAATGTTGCCATTAGTGAGAAGGTATGTTGTGTGCTACTGACACATACACAGCCTTCAGAGTCAGGCAGCTCTGGGCTAGAATCCTAGCTCTGCTACTTGCTGGCTTTGTGTCCTTGTGCAAATTACTTACCTCTCTGGGCTTCAGTTTCTTCTTCTGGACCTAGTAGGTTGTAAAAAGGATCCTGTAACTCTGCAACATCTAGAAAGACTTGAGAACCAGTATATTACTTAAAAGAGCTCAGTATAAGACCATCATCATGAATACATACAAAGTCCAAGGTGAGGTGCAAAACTCCCTCCAATGGGTCGCCTTTTGGGCTTAGTCTTTGTTGGGTACCGAAGCAGACTTTTTTCCTGATCTCTCTCTCTTTTTTTTTTTTTGCCTTTGTCATCTCCCCCAATCCCACCCATGCTCTTGCTGCATTTTCCTGGCGGTAGGATTGGTCAAGGCTGGTGAAATTCTTGTCCCTGTCTCCATCTTTAGAAGGTGATGATAATGGATCCCTGGAATAGAGGGTAGGTTCTCAAGGTCCTCCATGGTCTAGGCATGGTGTTCCCCAGGCCATGATTCTTCAGAGCAGGAATCCTTTAGCTCATATTTCCACTTCTTGTAATATCACTTTGAGTAACTATGCTGAAGTCACTTCTTCAGGTGAAGGTAGGAAGGGACAAAGGGCATGGAAAGAACAGAGAACCACTTTCAGCCACATGGCACTATGGCAATACATATATCTTTCCAGCCCCTGCCACATAGCAGATATTCAAGACGTAGTGGCTGTGTTCAGTCTTCATGGTGTTAGATAGTAATTAAGGGACACTCTTTATCTCTGCTTGCTTCACTTCTTTAAATTTGTGTTTTGAGGAAAGAAGTCTAGAATTGTGAACAAGCCTCCAAACCTGGCTAGGACAGCAAAGAAGATGGTTGACAATTATATTTTTTGGGTCAGCACCAACCCTTGGGCAAAGATCCCAGGTCAATGGATTGGCTCTGTCTCCATCCATCTCCAAGTGGAGTTTGATGTCTTATCTACCTTTCTGAATGTATGCCTATTTCAGGGCCGTTAGTGCGCGCACACCTTCCCCTGGGAGAATTCAGCACCCCTGCTCTCCTGCCTATGACCAGAGAAATGATCAACAATCACTTGTCCCAGAAATCCTGGGAACCTTTCTGCATTTAGCCCACTTTAAATAAAGGATCCCCCTAGGAAAGCTTTTGAAAAATACCTGTTTTATCTTCTTATGAAGTGATTAACTACTGAGTTTGCTCTTTGTTTATATATTTCAAGAATTTAAACACTATAAGGATCTTAAAGCAAATGTAGTCTAACTCCCCTTCCCTTTAAGGAGAAGAAGGTATAAATTTTGGCTTGCAATGCATCCTCCATATCTTTTTCTTCCTCCTTACAGTGTTTCTGGATGCCAAGAGCTTGGTCATGGGAAAAAAATTTTTAAATTATATGTGCGTAGACTATTTTGGACAGACTGATGTTTAGAAAAATTCCTTAAGATGAAACAAAGTCACAGCTGAAGTTATGTAGCTGCTTGGTAAGGTGGTGACAGGGCATAATGCTTAATATAGCTTATTTTTATTTATTTTTTTACACCCATGTAATAGCAAAAAGACACAATGACATGGAGAGCCATAAAGCCAAACAACTCCCATTTCATTTTACAGCACAAGGCGGGGAAAGGCACAATTTGGTATCCTGACCATTTTTATAGGGGTTTGGAGACAGGTTAGACATGTCTGAAATATGTCCTTCAATTCTTAGAACTCTTTCAGGCATTCCTGCTGAAGGATGTTCCTTGGAGAAATACTCCTATAAATACAGGATGTTTTCATTACTGCATGTGGTTGATTCAGCCTGTTGGCTACATGACAGTGAGGAGAAGTGCCTGAGAAACGACTTCATATAGACCACGTTCAAACAGTCCCCAGAGCTCCCCGGATTAGAATGGCTCTAGTGGGAGTGCTTGGAAATGAATGTTCATACATCACTTGGGTCTTTAAAAGAAGGTTTAAGGTTCCGTAGGCTGCCTCCCTAGTGCAGGGAAATGATGGAATGATAGCATGCGTGGAGATGAATTTCTGCCTATGAAAATTTTCACTTCTCTTTATTGAGGAATGCTGCGAGAGCAATAACTCAGGTAGCAAAACAACAAAAACGAAACCAAAAACCAAACAAGACAACACGAACCCCAAATTCCAAACACAAACAAAAACAAAGACAAAAACCCACGCAAGGAGATAGCAGGAGGACTTCTTTGGGGACAAATGGGAAATATGGATGCATATGCCGCAGGCTCAGTTTGGGGGTTTTCTTTAGGTTTGTAGAACCACATGCCATTGGAGTGCAAGCTGGGCCTTTAAAAAGTTACATGTAATTAAAAATATTTCCATGTCTATGTAGCTCTTAACAGTTTTCAAATACTTTTACTTCTTTTATTTGTGTCCCAAAATAACCTTGGAAGATGGGTGATATTTTCATAGATGATGAACCTGAAGCTCAGAAAGATGAAGGGGTTTGCCCGAGGTTGCACAGCTAATAGGACTTTAGATCCTCCGTCTCCCAGTCTGGTGCTTTTTCTACCACCCCACACTGACAAATAAAATACTGCTTCTCTGCTTTGGCAATATTGCCAGTGTTGTAAAAATGTTACAACCCCCACTTCCCTGATCAAAAATTAACCACTCTTTATTGAATAGAGATTTTATGGTGTGAAAGACTGAGGAATATAGCACTCTTGATGCAGGGCGGGGAAGGAATTGACTTAGGGCTGCAACGTTTTCAGAGACGTTGGATTGGTAATGAAACATGCAATTTTGTAGTAGCTTATTGCAAAAATATAGAAATAATGGGAAGGTTGGAGAAAAGCAGATTGTGAATTGAGAAAATTATTTACTATAATTAGATTGGTCTGTGGGTGGGATAAAATTTATGAAGAAGGGTAACCTTTGTCTGCCAAAACAAGGTAATACAATCTCATGTGCAGAGTAAAGCTAATTACCATAAGGAAGGACTTCTCTTTTTTTTTTGCTTGTTGCCCTGGGTATTATAAAAATTTCTATCTATCCATCTATATATATTTTTTACTTGCAACACTGAGCAATTTAAGAACTATTGGGAGAAAAGTTCCAGAAGACGCAAACACAAAGAAGGCTATAGAAGAATTGGAGTCTAGCTTGGTATAGAAAGCTCATCTTTTATGAGTGTGTCTGTCTTTTTATAGAGAATGTATTTAAGACTGAATTGAAAGGTGATTTCCAGGTATTTAACAGATATAAAAACCAACCAACCATTAAAAAAAAAAAGATCCATTAATGAAAAACACCACCAACTCACTATGACATACAATTAAAAGGTGAGCCCAATGCTGGCCTTCACTGTGCCAGAGCTCTCATCCATGTCTTTCACTGACGTCCTTTCTGTACATTTGACCCACTCATCCTTGGCTTCCCTGCTGCCAGATTATCCTGACTGTTGGGTCCAGAGCAGCTTCTCACTCAACACCATCAAGGCAGCTTCACAATGTTCCCTCCTCCTTTTTTAATTTGCAAAAAAATAAAAGAATGTGCAGGAAATACAAAAGATATTCTAACAAATATCTGTGTGTCTTCTACCCCAAACAAGCACTAATCAAAATTCTAAAGCACATAATACCAATAGTTTATTTACAATTCCTTCCAACTCATACATTTTCTTGGGTTGTAACGGCCAATCCAGTGGTGAATTTATGGTGGTTGAGAAGTCTGCATCTAAGGATATGCACATTTAAAACCAAAATTGAAAACACTACAGTGAAACAAATTTTAAAAGGGACTAAACTTTTTTAGTGAAAAGTCTGAATTATACCACATTTTGTAAAAATGTGTGGTTATAAAGTTTAGTAACTTACAGAAACATGAAATAAAGCCATTTTTAAAAAGCAATTCAAAAAGAATAATTTTTGATATGCATACTAGCTGCTTTCAGGTAAATGGATTCAGAAGTATTCAGAGTATGGTATTTGAAACCATGAGCCTTTGGTAAATATTTATTGAATGAATACATACTATTTGCCAGGTACTCCACTGGGCACTGGAAATATACAAATAAGGAAGTTCTGAGCTCTCAATGGCACGATTTTTGTCTAGGAAGAGACTCATAGACTGATAGTTATAATGCCACCTGGTAAGTGAACTATAGAGGTAGACTGAAGCTGCATTTTAAAAAAGTATAATTAGTTTACTTCAACATTTTTCATAAAACTTTATACTTACACTATTCATTTACATGATAAACCTTTTATGTCAGGTAATATCCTGCTAAATTTATTATAAATTTCAAATGAATAGAACGTGACTAAAGATGGTTTACTGTAAAACAATAAGATAGAATTTGTCCATCTTCCCATATTTAAAGTGTACAGTTCAATGGTTTTCAGTGTCCTAGCGCCACTTTTTAAAAAGACTATTCTTTCCCCATGGAATGGTCTTGTCATCCTTGTTGAAAATCAATTGACCAATATATGTGGGTTTATTTCTGGGCTCTAAAATTTAATACATTGGACTATAGTCCATTGACTGATCTTTATGGCAATACCACACTGTCTTATTTACTGTAGTTTTATAATAAGTTTTAAAATCAGAAAGTGTGAGTCCTCCTACTTAGTTTTTCTTAATCAAGACTTTTAAGATCAGATTGTCAATTTCTATAAGGAAGCCAGCAGGAATTTTGAGAAACCAAAAATTTTTAATTGAATTTAAAATTGTATTATTCCATTATTAAAAAAAAAACAACTCTAAATGCCGAAGGAAACATTTAGACATACACTGTGATTTTATAGCACTAAAAAACCCTATTCATCCATTATTGAACTTTGTTAACATGAACACAAGATTGAGCAAAAGCACTTCCCTTTAGTTAGACACATATCCTGGGGAAGTCACTGGGCTTCTCTGAACCTATTTACTAATTTATTTAAAAGTGAGATAAATTGTAGTACATTAAAGTAAGAACTAGACACTATTAGAAGAGTGGGAAGGCAAGCCACAGAGTGAGAGAAGAATCTGCAATACTTCTGTCTGACAAAGGATTTGCATTCAGAATAATAAAGAAGCAAATAAGGAAAAGGCAGACCACTCAGTAGAAAAGTGGACAAAACAGCAGGCACGCCACTAAAGAGGACACGCAAATTAAAAGGTACCCACCTGTAGGCTGAAAAAATGACCCCCAAAAGTCACTTCTTAATCCCCGGAACCTGTCAGTATTACCTATATGACAGAAGATATCCTATGAACCCTATGTGCAATTACATGTGTTCTTATAAGAGAGAGACAGATGGAGTTTTGTCCCAGACATGCACACAGAAAATGTGACACACAAAGAGAAGCAGAGGTTGGAGTGTTGCAGCCCCAAGCCAAGGAATGCGAGCACCCACCAGAAGCTGGAAGAGTCAAGAAATGGATTTTCTCCCAAAGCCTCCAGATGGGAGTACAGCCCTGCTGACGCCTTGATTTCAGACTCTGGCCTCCAGAACTTTGAGTGAATAAAGTTGTGTTGTTTTAAGCTACCAAGTATGTGGTAATTTGTTGCAACAGCCATATGACATTCATGTCCTTGGGTATGACATTCACGTCCTTGGGTATGACATTCACGTCCTTGGGTAGGCCTGTTGCACATTGATTCTGGATTTGCCATGTGAGCTGCTATAGTCAATGAGACGTTAGCAGGATGCATGCAGAAGCTTTGACAAGTGCTTGCACATTGGGGCTTGAGCCCTTGGAACTTTCCTTTCTGGAAACCAGCTGCAGTGCTTGTAAAAAAGCTTCAACTCGATGGCTGAATATTGAAAAGCCACATTGAGAAAGTACCTGACGGATCAGAGTCTGTCTAGAATGCTTCAGTCCCAGCCAATCCCCTAGCTTAACAAAACCGCACAAGTGACCTCAGCTACACCGGGCTGGGCAGAAAAACTACCCCACTGAGCCCAGTCAACCACAGACTTGTGAGAAATAATACATTGTTGTTTTTGAAAACCACTACCTTTTGGGGTGGTTTACTACACAGCATTTGGTAACTGAAACAGATGAAAAAAAGTGGATGAGTAAATAAAGAAGGAATACTATTTTGTAGTGTGATTTAGGCTCTAAGAAATTAAACAGGGTGATGGTATAAAGAATGGGAAAATTCAGAAAGCCTGATGTGCATGCATTTTGAAGACTTTCAAGTCACATGGAAGGTCTTCGTAGGGCACTCTATATAGAAACTGAGGAATTAACTGTTTCTTATTGAAAGAGTCAAATAGTGTGGAAGATCAACAGCGGAGGAACAGCTCTGGATTTAGAAGATGTGGACTGATCGTAAGATGCTTCTTTTGACTTTGGGCAAAGCACTGTTCTTTGTGAGCCTGTCTTCTTATCTCTGATGTGGGGATAATAACATTCTTGCCTGCCCTCCGGCATTGTTGGGGAGGTTAT
This sequence comes from Phataginus tricuspis, assembly GCA_029783875.1. NCBI lineage: Eukaryota > Metazoa > Chordata > Mammalia > Pholidota > Manidae > Phataginus > Phataginus tricuspis. The sequence continues at coordinate 30,275,488 of JAQQAC010000477.1, forward strand.
ACTTGGTAATGTTTGCAGAAGTACCCCCCACCCCAGTGTTTTAAAATGTTATTTAAGTGAAAGCATTTCTATGAAGAAAAGGCATTTTGACCATCCGTTTGCTTTCTGAAACTTCTGCTCGGCCCACGAGATGATACATTCAAAGTCAGTGAAATAAATTTTATCACCATAACGACAGTCAGTCTGTACATTCTGTTGGGACAGTGTATGTTACGCATTAGCTATTTATTTATTTATTTGGCATCCATTGGGACCATGGTTCTGCAGTTTGAATAATCCACGAAGTTGTTGTCACTGAAAGCTGATATTCTCTATGTTGATAATGAAGAGAAACACCAGTGAACAGCCTTATTAGTGTAAAAAGTCACGCAGTCCCAAGCTTCTATCCCATTAGGAAAAAACTCGACATATGTCATGTCACATTAATAAATACTGCATGTGCAAACTGTACCTTGTATTAAAAGTAAATTCCCCCATGGAAAATTAATTTGCTTTTAAATTTTAATCTACTTTTTTTTCTTCTATAGATCATAGTTAGGGTTTTTTTTTCCTCATCCCTTTTCTTTTACACAGAATGCAAGTTTATATGTGAAATGCATCATTCCCTGAAACAAACAGCAAAAAGAGAAACGTGCAGTAGAAAAAAGGTATGCAGAAATAAAAGGGAAAAAATAACAAATTGGTCATTAAAAGGAAGAAGACGCACGAGATAAAAGCAAGGGAGGCAGACGAGCATGTACTATATCGGGCCTCGGTGCAGATGTAAGTATAAAATGCTCCACAAGTCCTGTAATTGAGAAAATCTATCAAATGTCCTGACAGCTGTTCGGGCATTTCCAGAAGCGATAAAACTTGAATTTATTTCGCTCCTAGAAAAGGGGCAGTATCACCTTCTGGCGGCTTTAATGAAATGCCATAAAATTCGAGGAAAAACTGTGTTGTAAAGTCATAAAAAGGTAGTCGGAAGTAGATTGTTGGAAATGCTGCGGGAGGGGTTGCCGGGTCTGAAGACTGACCGAAGGGGAGCAGAGACCGCTCGGCGTGGTCAGCAGCGAGGCTTTGGGTTTCACGTCGGCCCCTGACCCCTGCAGCTGGGGCTCCAGGACCGTGGCCAGTGTGATGAAATGGGCCGCGCAGCCGGCCCACTGCCCCTCCTGCCTGCCCGCTCTCATAACTTGGCCACTGGCTTCATGGCTCTCTGACTTTCTCTCTGTGAGACCTGGATTAATAATAAACCCTTTTCAAGGCTCACCTACTGCATCTGTATTTTGTAGAGGTGACCAGCAGGAGTATTCTCACCTGCATTTCTTCAGACAGAAATACAGAAAATCGTAACGGATGGTCCCCAACCATAAGGTCCCCTTCCCTAGCCGCAGACCTGGGTAGGTGGCTTCAAGTCCTACACAACCAATACTCATAGTCTGCTTTAGAATCTGATTATTCAGGGTTGGCTCAAACGTAACTTTCTCCCCGTTCCCTCGGGCCTTGGTTCTGCTCTCCCATATTACATCTGTGGGTCTGCTTTTTCACACATGATTAGCCACGAGTCGGGCAAGGATAGTCTGGAAGCTTCTTTTTCACCCCTTTGGAGCCTTGCCTCTTGCTTTGCACACAGTAGGAGCTCATTAGATGTTTCCACAGGTAATACAGTGTGTTGGGAGCCTCAGGCTGTCAGGTAATGTCTTCTGTTATCCAGCTACTGTTCTACTTGAATAGCTACCCTTGGTGCCATCTATAAAGGCATGAGCTAAATTCATTTAAGATTATTGTACAGGGAGCAGTTACATAATGTTTCATTTTATACTTTCCAGGTTTCATATTTTAATAAAGTCATATTAGATCCACATAAAGAATATTCCATTTCAAAGATAAATAAACAGGCCCTGAGTCTTGCAGTGAATTTCTTTGGTTCATCAAGCTTTGTGCAAAGATTATGAAATTAAATTGTAAACACTGAGAACAAGGGCCTTAAAACGAGGGATTGATATATGAAGAAAATAAAGATATGCCTAACAGACAATGTTATTTAAAAGAAAGATGGTAAAAAGGAAGGTATTCTAATGGTAGTGGCTCAAAGAAAAATTTTAGCAGAGACCTCTTGTGACTGTCCTAGTTAAAAACTAAATGAAAAAAACTAAATAAAATTAAAAAAACGATCTTGGAACAGTGCAGTAGAAGTGGGAGGATCAATAAAGCTAATGAAGACAAAGGAAATAAAAGTGGATTGTGAATTTTGAAAGTGGGAGTGGGTATTTTTTTCTTTAGTGAAGTAATGACCCTGAGCTGGTGGCATGATGGGGAAATTTCTGCAGTCTAGGTTTGCCCCAAACCGTAGCTTAAAGGAGTATCAGTAAGGATGCCAATCTTTGGAAAACCTTGTGAGCTCTATTATTGAGTTATGACTGTCACTTGAGCAGTGTCTTCAATGGAATAGGGTATAAATTTCCCCAAGGCAGGGGCAAGTGCTTGGAAGCCGACAAAGTTTAGTGATCATCCCTTCATCCTTCTGCGCTCAAGTCTTTTGTCAGCTTCAGAATTAGGAAGTCAGCTATTAAGTTAGAGATGAAATAATGCCAGCCTCCAGATGTGACTGCCTCACACTCCTGACTTGAGCCAGATGTGCCCAAACGGCCACATTCATCATGATTAGAGGGGTGGGCCAGCATCATGCGGCGCACCCGGAGGAATCCTGATTCCTGCTCGTTGGCACACGGAGACTTCCTCCCAAGTGGAGAGTCACTGCACAGGGTCCAGGGGGGATGGTGAAGCCTCTTCAGTATTCCTGTAAAAGGAAGTGTAAGTTTTATTTTTGTGGATAACTGATCCCGGCTCTCAGTTCCAATGCTCTCCATTAGGTCATTGAAAACGCTCTTTGCACAGCTGTATTTAAGCAGCTACCCCTGGTTCTCTAGCTGTCCTGCCTGCTTGGTACAGAATCTGTCCTTGCTGAATTGCTTTCTGTCTTGGAGTAAAGCTTACCACTTTCCTCTCTTCTCTCTTCCATCCACTTTCGGTTTGTGGAAAGTTTGAATTGGCACCGTTGGTGTGGAATTATATTGAGGGCAACATGGAAAGACCTTAGATCTCTACTAGTTTTTAGAGAACATGAACCAATTCATGTTGGTGGTCATGGAGGACGGTGGGCAGGCTGGACTAAAGTCCCACAGCAGGCTTATAGGCACTTAGGTACAGTTACCCTGGGCTAGGCGTGAGCAGGTCTCCAAGTGAGCCTAAGAGACCACAGATTATACTGTCCTGTGGATTAGAGCCTATCAATCATCCATCTTTCACAACTGGAGGTGAGATGGGATAATGGAAGGTGTGAGAACTGGGAAGCTACTGTTGGACCTGTGTAAAAAAATGTGTGTGTTCCTTCAGTCATTTCCTTTGCAGTCTGCAGTCCATGTAACTGCAACAGGTTCCGTCAGGTATGAGTTGAGTCATAGTTGAAATATGATTGGTAATGAGTGAGCTGTGTCCCGTATGTTGTTGAAGGGTCCTATTTATTAGGAAATTTTATTTAGAGCCATAAACTATCCTTTGAGAATCCTACAGGACACCTCCAGGAGCTGGGGTGACTGCTCACAGAGTGTCATCTTTGTTGAATGAAATAATAATAATTAGCTGGATTGCATGGTTCCTTTTCATGTTAACTAAAACAAAATGGACAAAGGCAACAAAAGTGGTCATATGCACGTTCTGGTGTTTTGGGATGATCAAGCATGATAGGTCACTTCCAAAAATCCCCAGACAACATGGTGCATTTTATTCGGGCATGGATATTAAGATGATTTGAAAAGAATCTCAAGAATATTCTAACATTTCTAATTGGCATTCCATTACTCTCTGAAGTGTTTTTAATGTATTCTTTACCTTGACAGTGTGGAAAAACTTCCATCTCCTCTCACTCTTTCTAAAGGGAGGGAGTAGGGGAAGGAGAGACAGAGAGAGAGAGGGAATGGCAAGTGAGAATCACGAACAACTTTAGTTCATTAGGAAGTTGAAGAGACTTATTTTTCAAATGCATTCTCTGAAATCCAGATTCCTATAACAGATGCTCTCAGCTCCCAAACTCTTTTCATCTGTAATTCAATTTCCTTCTAAACGTGATGCCAACATCTGTTGCAATGCAGATATGTACTGGAGTACCTGCAATTTCTCTGTCAAGCTTAGTGTCATGTTAAAGAGCTGTGAACTTGGCAGGGCTGGGGAGCAGACACCGGAATCTACAGGGCTGCAGGCGGGAAGAAATTTAATGTCTCTTTCGTGGTTCTGATGTCTCAGCATCTTTTCCTCTCTGACACTGAGGCTCTTGTTAAAGGTTTTCGAGGGAACATAAAGTGTTGATTTAATAGTTCAATTGATTGTTTTAGCTTCACTTCTGGAGCCACCGCAAATGAGCACACACTAAGACTTAGCACGGAGGCAGAGATTCTGTCTTCAGATTCTTCCTGACAGGGTGGATTAGATAAATTACCACACAATTCTCTACAGTATTTTAAAAACAAAGACAAAGCAGTGCACGTTGCATTTAAAGATGCTGATCTTTGTGCTCCTCTTTCATCCCCTTCCCCAGCATGCCTATAAGGCATGGCCGTTTGAGTCAGGGATTGAGTTCAATTATTCCATCATTAGCTGATTGACTAAATAAATATTTGTCAAGTCTTTATTCTGTGGCTGGTATTGTGCCAGGTGCTGGAGATAGAAAGGTTGATATGGCCTGGGGTCTGTCTTCAGGGAATTTCAGTAGTATTTCATTTTAGAAAAAGAGTTGAGCCTCATCCAGGCTCCAAGGTGTGAATGAAGATAGGGTTTTATGCCAAAGGAAAATTGATCAATTCTGGTAAGAATATAAACCTTTATTGGTAGCAGAAATATGTTTTTGGGCTCCATAGGACAGAAGGAATCTCTACTATATACCAACTAATTTGGAGCTGGTGGAGATGGGAGAGGATGGAATATTGCTTCCCACTCTGCCTCTCCCATTGCAGACAATCAACTGACATCTGAAGCATGACACTTGATTATCCATGTCATTTCTCTAGGTGGCTTTGCAGGGGCTGTGTTAGAGTCATGAAATCATCCAGGCCTTTAAACGGTTTGTCATAACATTTAACCTGGACACCTTCTCTGCCAATTACGATCATTTCAGTTTTGTATGACACCATCAAAGGGTTCAGTGGCTGTGTGAACGTATAGTTTGTGCCATTCGGTACTGACTCAGGGATGAGTCTTGCTATGACAGCCAGCCCAGCTGTGACTGGCAATAGAAAGAGACAGAGGCCATAGTCACAGAGTTGCTTGAAGGTGGGTCTGGTGTAGAAGATAGATAAAGGGAAGTCTGAATTAATAATGAAATTTTCTTAGGAATTTCCTTTAATTACAATATTGCAAGCTGTTGGTCTTGAGCTGAACCTGGTTCAGGAATTTCCTTTAACTAAGATATTGCAAACTGTTGGTCCCAGGCTGAATCAGGCCCATAGATGCGTTATATTGGGCATGTATTGTATTAAATTAAAAAAAAATTGTTTAACAGCATGTAAAAGCTGGAAGATTTCACATTAAGCACCTATCTTCCTCACAAGGCTTACATTGATACATGGCAAGAGTGGGCTGGAGCTGAGCTCCTGTTATCCCCTTACATGGGACATGCATTTTTCATATTACCCCAGTCCCCACTACTCCATATTGTCTCACACCCATCCTGCTTCATTATTCAGTTACCTGTCTGGTCCTCCATTCTACATGAATTAATTAAGCAAAAATTATTTTTAGGCAATCAAGAAGTTTTTATTGGATTTCTTCTCCACTTTTATGAGATTGTTAGGTGCTGTGGGAGGAACAAAAGATATTCCTATCCAAATGAAGAAGAATAGAGTAACATGTTTAACAATTCGAAATATAGCCTAGAAAAGACCACAGGTCGACAGAATTCAGAGAAAGGGATGTCATTGTACTCTTAGTCATTAGGCTTCTATATTTTATTACTTCTGTTTTTTTCAGAAAAAGAGAAAAAACATTTCTCTTTCATGAAAAGGAAGTTCTTAGGAAATTTAGAAAGTAGCTATTTAACACATCTAAGTGTATAAGGCATTTATATTCTAGTCACATTTTCCAGAAAAATCTTTTTGTTGTGTAAAATAAGAACCCAATCCCAGGCCACAAGTATTATTTATACCTGAGAGAATATAAACAGAAAGCGATGCCGAATAGACAGTAGAGATTTGGAAGAAGGATCAACAATACTAGTTGTCTTCTGCAACTTTTGGGAGCTCACACAGAAAGTCTAATGCTTTAAAGGGATTGTAATTGTTGAGAAAGACCTGGGCAGTGTTTTAAAAATCTAGGTTTAATTTAATATCAACTCTCTGGCTAGACTTGTGGTCTGGGTTTGTTTTATGAGAGCAAGGCTGACACAGAAGGCAAGAAAGGTCAAGGTCTTATTGGCATTAAATAGGGCTATGGTTAGCTACTCTCCCTAGGAGCAAACTCATACGCTACCATGTTGCTTATATCTGGAAACAAGGACTCGTCAGCACAGCTGGACAATTTAAAGCCATTGCTGCTGGCTGGGAAATTCTAGTCTGTCACATGACTTAGTGTATAAATGTATATGCATAAGATGCATATAGTGAGCAGTGAAGTACCTGCTACTAGAAGCACTTTTAGTAGTGGATGGTGATCAGAGAGGACAGTGAGCAGCTAGAAGAACCAGGGGAGTCCTTGTTTGAGCCTTAATGAAAGTTAACATTTATTGACCACTTACTACATCTTAAGACACTGTGCTAAGTGCTTTACATGTTTTGTTTAATCTCACAACAACCTTATGACGTAAGCTCAAGTAATACTCCCCTTTACAGATAAAACATGGAGGTGGAGAATGGTTAAGTGATTTATCCAAGGTCACCAGCTAGCAAGAGGCACCAGTGGGTCCTGAATCCAAGTGTGAGGCCTGCGTCTGAACAACTAATTACCAGGCTACACTTCAGGTTCCACGTGCCTTGGTCTTTCACTGTATGGATCACCAGCCTCCAATTTTTACTTTTGTGAGGGAATGGGTTAATTTTTCTAGTCTGGGTCATTCATGAGTTTGCAAGCAGCCCCCAACCTGAGGAAAAACCCCAGTTATTTACTTTAATTCTATTGTACTTCCAGCCATTGCTGGAGAAAATCACAAAATCTGGGCCAACGGTTTCATCATAAAGACAACCTAAGCTCAGAAAGGGCCCCCAGAGCTGCTGAGTATTACTGGCATTTGTTGGCAGGGGGTCCGGCGCAATACCTGCTTCAGACATGCCAGTGTCTTAGTGGTAGCCCAGCCCTACCCCTGCAGGACTAGAGACCTTGGCAAATGACTTTTGCTCTAATTCACTGAGAACATGAGACCTGTGTGACCTGTGAAGATCCAGTGGCTTTTGCTCCCACTTCAGAGACTATCATCTTCTATAGTCTTTATTTTTTTTTAATTAAAATAATTTCCTCGTCAACTCTTATCATGTTCCCAATTTTCTTTAAGGGACAGAAAGTTCAGTGATACCACACAGTCTCGGAATAGCAGCAGAGTGGTGATCATGGGCTCTGGCATCAGAATCCTGGGGTTCAAATCCTCGCATTGCCTCTTGCTCTCTGTGTGACCTTGGGTAAGTTCCTTAACCTTTCTGTGTCTCAATTTCTCATCTCCCTGTATGGCTCTCAAGAAGTTTAAAGTGTGTTATTATGAATAAAGTTCTTAGAAGAGTGCCTATTATAATTAGGAACTCAGGTAAGTGTTACTTATTACTACAAGAATTGGCACATGGAGACCTCTCTCTTGGTCTGTATCCCTGGATGGAGCAAAGACAACGAATTACATAGATCTTAACATCACAATCAGAGGCCAAGGAAACAGAGGTTATCACCAAAAGGACTTGCTTAATAGATAAGGAAGTATGGGACTATAGTAGGTTAAATTCAGAACAATAAAGAGCTGGAACAGAGCTTCATTCTGAGCAGCTATGGCTGAGGATTCTAAAATCTAGAATTCTTCCCAGCTTGATGCAATGTCCTCCTGCCATACTAACTTGACTGGTTCTGATATAATTCTGATTATATGCAATCAGATATGCAAAATGCACTTTAAAGAAAGTTGGGAGTATAAGCTCACACAGAGCATACTAAAGCTGAAAGGGCTTTGGGATCCTACTCTAACTTCCCGTTTCTGCAGGCCAGGCGAGCACACGGTAATCCTGGTTGCCTGGCCTCATTCAGAAAAAAGCCGGCTCCTAGACCCAGGGAGCCCCTCTTCCAGAAGGCGAGAAGCGGAGGTTCAAAGAGACAGCACATGTGCTGTCTGTTGACTCATTTTGTGCGTTTCCTGTGTGGTTCTCACGTCTTCCAGTCTAAGTTACTGACTCAGCTTAACCCTGCTTAGCTTGCAAGACCTTTCAGGGAAATCAGAGCACGAGATGCAGTCACTGCAAGTTGTCACCCATGATTAAGGAGCCAGAGGGAGTAATTTATGTGGAAAGATTAAAATCCCTAAATATGGATGACCGGTGCTGCCTTGACTGAGTGGGGCTTCAGGTATTTGCAAACTCCCCTGTGGGGAGGCTGCGGATTCAGTAGGGGCAGGACTGCTTTGTAGGACTTGAAGGGTGATGCAGGTGGAAGAACTGTGACGATGTTAAAACAGGGCATTACTTTCCGATGAAGCTGAAAAACCAGAGTCAGACAGGAAATTCTCCCATGGCTTTTATTTTGTCAGCCCACTGGCCATCTCTGAATGTTCTCCATGTAGAACTTGGAGCTCTGCGCCATCAGACAGACGGATCCAGTGCCCTTACCCCTTCCTCTGCAGGGTCCCCCGCTCCTGGGGCTCCCTTTGCTTCCTCCACTGTCCTTCCACTTAGGCCCGCCCTGCAGTGTCTCTCTTGTTACCCTACTGCTCTCCACAGTCCCAGCGCCATTCCTCACCACTGCTAATCAAAGAGAGTTTCAGTGCCCTGGTTTAAGTAAGGACTGTGCAGCTAGACTTAGTTGGATAAATCATTTCCTGTGAAAACTATAAGCCAGATAATTGACTGTATCTCGCAGGTAATACTGACCAGCCCTTAGCAAGTGTTGGGACTTCTCAGCACTTCGTGTGTGTGTGTGTTCATCTGAGCGTACAGAAAGTGGAGGGAAGGGAAGGGGGGCTTTCAGCAGCCCGCACACGACCCTGTGCAGGCTGCAGTGGACTGCCAGCGTGGTTAAGCGTGGATGTGGGTCAGTGACTAAGGGGAATGGTCAAGGAGCACTTCTTAAGGAAGTGATGCTGAAGTTAAGGATGAGTCTGAGTTACCAAGGTAACGGGGTTAGAGGAACGGGAGATAGTTCCTGAATTTCTAAGGAGAGTCTATTTTCTAATAGTCTACCCCAAGTCATGATTTGGACAACATGGTCACCATACCAGTAACTGTAATAGACTAAATGCATAAATGGTGTCCTGGCTTCAAAAATTCTTTTTTTCTAAAGAACAAGCCAAAGATAATCTACCTATGTTTCTTCCCTGCTCCAGTGGCTTTCCTGCAGACCACCAAGCCCTCTTCAGTCTTCTCCTGACTCTTCCCTTCGGGACCTCTGCATTCTCGAATAGTCTTCCCTTTTGTTTCTGGATTATCCCTTCACTGTTTAGATTTGTCTGTCAAGCTCTTGGCTTTTCTGCTAAGGTCGTCACCTCTTCTAGGAAGCCTTCCATGATTGAGTTAGGGGTATCTTCCTCCATCGCATTATAGTGCATTGTACTTGTCTCTGTTTGGCACATATGTCAACATCATACTTGTTTAAATATAAGTTGCCCCTTCTACCCCGTGAGCATATTCTATTCTTTTCTTGGATGCCCAGTGCCTAGAATAGTGTTGAGCAAAAGATACATGCTAAGTAAATGTTTACTGAATAAATGAATAAGTGGCTGCATACCTATGCATATAATTCCATAATTATAGTGTGTATGTATAAACACTCATAGATTAGCAATAAACTGGAGCTCAGATGGTGGAACATTTTAGACTTCCTGTTTTGTTGAGTAACTGAAAAAAATGTGCATACATTTAATTCCTTAGCCCCAAGTAGTATAATGATTTTTTTTAATGGGTAAATTGCAGGTGTCTCTCTTTAAAAATAATTTTCTTAAGTATGATAAGATTTATTTTTTGGCTTATATGTGTTAGGTTATTTTAGTATTTTAAAATATCTGGCTTAGATCACCTGAAATTCTCAAATTATACTTTAAGCAGCTATTAGCATAATGATATTATCTATTAATAGAGATTCCTACAGGAGTAAAGGTACCTGCAATTTACATGAAATCAGAAAACCTGGAATGATTACTAGCTTCACAACAAACCCAGCATGACTATTGTAGTGACTACATTTCCCATCACTGTAATTATCTCCTGAAACTTTTATTGGGAACATTGATTGCCATTTGCTCACTCATTCACTTTGAGAAAGTGGAATGATGAACAAGTGCCAGGAGTGAAACAGTGGCTGCCCAGGTCCTGTGGGAAATGTGTGCTGGATGACTACAAAACAAACCATTTGTATTGGTCAGAACTGTGTGACCATTCTGGGCCACAAAATAAATGACAGATTCCACGTTTCTTTTTATCAAAAATTCCAGTGAAGAAGATGGATGAGAGATGGTGATTTTCTAAGAGAAAATATAGAATGATGATTTATCTTTGAAGAGCATTAGGCGAATGTCTCGCGTCCCCCTCCCCCGCACAGTGTACCGTTGGGGTTCACCTGTCTGAAGGAAGGTCCAGGCTCTGCTTCCTCATTATCTCTGAATCCATCCACTTCCCTCCATCTTCACCGCTGAGTCTGTAAGCCAGGCCACCATCAGCTCTCCCCTGGACTCCTGCAATTGCCTTCTGTTGCTCTCCCCACTTCTAACTGTACTTCCTGCCCATTCATTCTTTCTACTGCAGCCAAACTGCTTTTTCTAAACAGCACATTTGATCATGTTGCTCTCCTGCCAATTCTTCATACACCCCAGCCCCAAGGGAAGACCTGCTGGGCTATCCTGGCAGACCAGGGCTGCACTTTCCTGTCCCTCCCAGCTACCTCCTAATCACCCTCCAGGGTTAGAGGTTCCGCTCTCCACTTCAAGGGCATCCTGTACTGACTCCTCTTTTAACACTTGCCACACTGTCCTGAATTGCCTCTTGACCTCTCTGTTTCCGCCACTGTTCTGTAAATTCAATGAGAGCAGGTCTGTGTGATTCATCTTGTATCCTTAGCACTAAACATGGAGAGATGATAGCCAGACATGGCGTAGAGAGGGAGCCCTTTTGTTTCCCAATTTTGCTTGTTGCTACCTTTAATTCGAGTCAAAGGCTAAGTGTTTATTTAGCCCCAGGACCTATTTCTAGACACTTTCCCTGCACAAGTGGAGTTTTTTGGAAGATGGCTCAAAGCGCAGAATGAGAAGTGAGACTATGCTTCTAATCAGGTTGTTCAAGTACAGAAATTGTAACTGTGAGGGATCATGTTTCGTCTGTTTCTTCCAGACACAGGCAGGAAGGACTAGAAGCTGATAGAGCAGAACTGCAGACTGTGAGTGAGTGAGTGTGAGAGAGAGAGAGAGAGAGAGAGAGTGTGTGTGTGTGTGTGTGTGTGTGCGTGCACATGCCCAGGTGGGTGTCCGGGTGTATTTGTTACCAAGCTCAGGGATGAGTTAGCTTTGTTATAATGTCTGTGAGTTCTTGTGATAAAGCAGCTGCTGGTCTCTGCTTTCTTATGACCTATATATGTCATAATGGTATGTATCAGAATGAGAAAAGTTGCAAATCCTAGGTTACCCTGAGATGTCTGATATCTACTGTAGCCCAGATTTTATGACTCAAAAGGATTTTCTAGTCTCTTTGAATATGGTTATATACATGTGTATATGTGATTGGCGATGGGCCAAACCAATTTAGAAGGATGTAGTTTATATCAAGAATATGAAATTGCAAAATATGAAAAAAGTAACCCAGGGTATGCATTTACAAGTAGGTTGTAGAGATCTTGAATTTTTTGTATTTATTAAAATTATTTTGCACATCACATCTTCCCCCCCCTTCTTTAAAAAACTTGTTTTTCAAAGTTTCCCTGACAGCTCTCATGAGACCTCTCTAGAGGTGTGATACACAAATGTTGCTGGCTCCCTTCTCTCTGTCAGTCTAACAGATAAGTGTATAAATATGCTCTTGCCTTTGCTTAACCCTGTAATGCCATAGGCACCTTGAGCCTCAAAGCTCCTTTTGTCTAACAGATGGTACAAATTGGGTAATGCATTTGAACAGGTCTGGCGGATTCCTGCCTGGATGCAGATAGAATAAGAAGCAAAGGATTTCACTTCCTCCCTGCCCCTCCCGAGGCTGGGTCCACATCGTCCTGTGCAGAGGCTTGGCAAGCACCAGGCAAGTTAGCTTAGAGCTACATCACAAAGCAGATGCCTGTGCATTTGCGTTTTTTCTGGAAAACGATCAGGTGGTGAGAGCTTGCCTTGGGCCGCTGGTAAGAATGCTGGTGATTACCTAGCCACCTGAACAATTTCTTCTTTCTGCAGTTTTCTGGTTGGGGATTTGTGTCTTATTTCTTTAAGCAAAACAGCTGACTCGTCCCTGACTTCTGGGAATAATTGAATTCTCATGGTGGGGACTAAGTAACTGGAGAGCAGCAAATGAAAATTTTACTTGGAAACACACCCACACTCACCCACACGCAGACATGTGGGCTTGTCCACGGCGCTCTCTGTGGTTTGAAGAGAGAGAGTTGGGGTATATTCATGGATTATTTTCCTTTTTATGTTAGAAGTGTTAATGGGGGTGTGGGAAAGTGAAACTTTGCATGTCAAGGGACATGCGGATTTTTAAACGTTGAGAAATACAGTGACAGAGAGAAGTGGTGTCATTGAGTGATCTATCCAGCCCTCATTTTTATGGAAAAACTATGAGCTGGTAGAGAAGGAAATCAGAAAGGCAAAGAAACTAACATTATTGAACGCTCAATTCATGCCAGTGTGCTTTGAGTGAATCAGCATATTTAATCCTCACAACAAGGCTGCTATTCCTCCTGTTTTGGGGACAAGAAAGATGAGGATTAGAGATTAAGTAGCTTGCCCAAGTACACCTATCTGGTAAGAGACAGATTTAGGATTTGAACCCAGATTTCTCTAATGCCAAATATAGCTCCAATTATATCGCTTTAAATCATTTGGGGGGCAAAAAACCTACAGTCTACACAACCGTGGGCCCTGGAATTGCTGTCCCACCTCATTACAGCAGCCCTTGCTCCCTTGTCCGCCTGTCTCCCTGCCTTCCAGAGCCTCCTCACTGCTGGGTAGCTCCGGGGGTTCCTGAGTAAGGCAGGCCTTCCTTCCCTTTGGAGTTGTGCATGGCACCAGCATGTATCCTTTACCCAGAATTCAGAAGGAGCACTGTTTTTTGCTTTTTCTTAAGACTATTATTTAGAGCAGTTTTAGGTTCATAGCCAAATTGCGGGGAAGGTACGGACAGTTCCCATATACCACCTGCCCTCACACATGCACAGCCTCCCCATCATCCACCTCCCCACCAGCGGGGCACATTTGTGACAATTGATGAACCTGTGTTGATGCATCACTGGCACCCAGAGCTCACAGTTGCCATACATTCTGTGGTTTTGGACAAACATATAACGACATGTATCCACAATTACAGTATCATACGGAGTGTTTTCCGTGCCCTAAAAATCCTATGTGCTCCCCCTATTCACAATCCCCCTTGCTCCCCACTGCCCCCCTAGGCCCTGGAAACCACTGATCTTACTGTCTTTGTAGTTTCGAGTCCTGTTTTTTTAACAGTTGGAAGGGTAAGGATATGGGATGATGTCTCAAGCTCACCATTAGTTTTCCATCCATTCAGAATTAGCTTGTATATTTACATTGAGTGCTCAATCAACATGCATTTCTGAAGGCCACTCCATGAGCAAACCACAGTAGTTATCTACCTGGGAGATATGGGAAGACTCTAGCTATAGTTAGGATTCATAAACAGCTTAACAATCTAGTTAGGGAGACAGAAAAGATGTGTATCTGTCTCTATATCTCTTTAGATCTCTGTATCCATATCTGTATATATGTCCTTGATTATAAAATTCGAGCAGTGAGAACATTTCTCAGGGCTTCAAACACCTGCTAACTGAGAAAGTAACTATAATCAGAAGGTTTGGAGAAGACTTGAAATTGAATGTGTCCTTTTTGGAATCTGATAATGCCTGCTTATTGGCTTTTCATGAAGACAGATAAGGGTTATTCTTTTTTTTTAAAAAAAGTCCTCTTTTACATAGCAGTAGCCCGAATAGTGAGGAGTTGGCAAGGCCTTTTCTGATGTTTATTGGAGCAGCTGTGGAAATAATTTTGTACCTTGGATTCTGTGATTTATTTCTATTATGAATAAATTTGGGATTTATTTTAAGGCTTTCAAAAACTGGGAGTGCTGTGGTCTCAGAATTATTTTTTATTAAACATTGTCTCCCTGGCTGCCTTTCAGGTGCTGGCTCAATTCTGCAGAGTGGGTTGTGTTAGCATCAGAAATGCCATTGAATGATAATAATTATAATAATTATAGACAAAAAGGATGGAATTGGGTTCCAATTCTATTCAGTTGAACTTGATATTTGACTTTACTGACTCCAGTTTTGGCATCTTTAAAGTGAAAATAATTGATAGGTACCCTGTTATCTCTGAAGACTGGGCACAATCATGCTTGAAAAGAAATTTGAACCATTCATTCAAGGGTTTATTTATTTCAGTGTCTCTTACAGGTTCACATCTTGAATAGGAACGAAGTCTTCTTTATACTGTCTGTCCAAGACTGACTTCCAAACGAGAACTAAATAAACATGGTTGACAAGGGAAATGGGAAGCTCTTTCTCCAGAAGCAGCGTGGCCACCATGCTGTCCCCATAAACTAGAATTGCCATCTTCTTCTCACAGAACCTTTTTCTTGAAAGACAAGTCGCACTCTTTGCTCCCGACGCACAGGCACGTACCGTCCTCACTCTCTCCTTCTTTCCACCTCACTGAGTCTCTGTTTCAGTGGGAGCTTCCAAGGGAAATGGAGTGAATCATTCAGCAAGGAGAAAACAACCATTCAGAATCCTCACTGTTGACTTAGAATCTGTTTTAATATGATTTAAATCACGACTAGACAACAAACAAGGGACGGACGACCTGAGGGAAAGCGAAAAGCGCCTCCTTTAGTAAGGCCCACGGAACCAAGCACTCTGCACTCGGGGCAGGTCCTGAGGAAAAGATACAGATCTTAAAATTAGTTTTTAGTCTCCAGGAGCTTAGAGTCTAGTTGGGGATAAAAGGCATAGTTTATGAGACATGCTGGCGTGCGGAGGCAATGCATGGCTGCACCAGAGGATCTGCCTCCTTCTCTGGAATATGGAGCCCCCTCTCCTGCCCCCCAAGGGGACATGGAAATCCACATGCAGCCTCTCTTACTGTCCAGTAGAGTTGCTGGCAGAAGCACCCCGTGCCCTGGCGAGGGGATCCAGAATCTGAGCCATTTCTGTGGGTGCTGCCCCTGGCAGCATGTCCATGGTGTGGACTCTCCCCCTCCAATTCACAGCCATCTCCAAAGGGCCCCCCAGTGCTTGGACGTGATGGATTCAAACTACTGGCCTCAGGTCCTGACCTCTTTTCCTTCTATACTTTCCCAGAAGTTTCCTCCCCACGAACTGTAAACGTCTCCTCATAGATCTCACAGTCAGTTTATGCATCCACGTTCCTGGAAAACCGAACCCATCTTCCTATTCTCCTCCTAAAAGCGGCTGCTTGGATGACAGTTACTATCTTAGGAATCACCAAGGTAACCTTCTGTCACAGCTTGTGTTAAAGGGAAGAAAAGCAAAGAAAATGAAAACACAAGAATGGTCAATTATCAAGTAAACAGGGAAATATGTGCTGAGCAGCAACAAAATGACAAACATTTTCATATACTTTATTCTATTTAATTTCCATGACAAAGCCTGCAGAGTTGTTGTTTCTCTTCCCATTTTATTGAACAGAAGGCTGAGGGTCAGGTCATTAAACAAACAACTTGCTCTTAGTGATCCATTTAATGGTGCCAATATTGCATACATTTTCTGTTTCCCAGGCCGGCATTCTTTTTTCCGTACCGCAGCTGCTGCTAGGCGAATGGAGGAAGCACTTCCCGCGGGCTGGAATGTTCTCGGGGCAGGCTTAGGAGGAGGAGGTATTTGAACTGGCTCTTGACCGAATTATAGGATTTGGCTAGACAGTGGAAGAAGGCAAGGCTATCCTGGACTGGGAGGATTAGGGTGACTAAAAACCACAGTTCGGGCAGGTGGAAGGTGTATTTGGAAGACTGCACGGAGACTGGTTTGGCTGGAGAGGAGGGTTCATTCATATAAAGGAACGGCAGCCAGCCAGAGAGAGGAGAACAACGAAGACGGCTCGTGCCATTGCTGTGATTCGCGAGTTTTAGACACCTCTGTTAAATGAGGATAAACAGGGCTGACTTCCCTTACAGGCAGTCTGGGCTTCTGAATCATCAGTGACTGGGAAGTGGCATGCTCCATTATCTGAGGCATGATATCATACCCACCAGCTATTCTGTGCAGTTGAATTTTTGTTCCATTGAAAGGATTCTCTCAGTGGGAGCTCACAAGCAACGGCACGATGGTGGTGTTTCTATGTTGCCAGAAACTAGGTCTGAATTTCTTCCAGCGCCTCCTGCTCTAAAGCACCTCTTATGATTAATTAACCTTTTGTGGAGTAACTAGGACATCTGTGTGGGATGAGATGTACTTTGGTCAGACTTCAGTTTTCAGTTGTTCAGCAAGGGGATAATTAATTATAAGAGCTGAATCCGAACAGAGGATTGTTGGGGGAAATCCAAACGAAGCAAAACATCTAATTATCAATGAACAGGAAGTATTTTTTTTTATTGTTGTTGTTGTGGGAGTGAATAAAGTGCTTAATGTGATATAAGAGGTAGTAACAACTTAAGATGCCTGCTTGGAGTGTACAGACAATGCAAAAAATGTGAGATATTTGTGTTTTTGTGGATAAAGTGCAATAAGCTAACCATCACGAGACAAATAGGAAATAGGGGCCAAGTTAGTGTCTAAAATAAATATGTATTCTCTTTTGAGATAATTGCTGCGTTCACTTTAACAAAGATATATCTAGAATCATCTGGCTATTATTACCACTGACAAATAACAAGAAACACCTCTTGTCTAGAGAAGAAGGTTGGATTAAGATGCAAAGTAAGAGATAAAATGCAGGAAACTAAAAGCAGTGCAAAATCAATTTCTTTAACATAAATGGCCACTGTGATAGAGATGGTTTCCCAATGCTTAACTCTCTGAGGTGAATCACCTCCAGTGTTTAGCCCACAGCTACATGACACAATCTCCCACAAACCCCGTAATCCTGACACTGCCAGAGATTCTAGCTTGACTTACGTTAACTATGATGAGGGGTAGCTCAGGGGACAATGTGTGAAATTTCCGCTCTCAAACCAAATGATCCCCATGGTTGTTTGCAGCCCTCATTCACTGATAAATTCTATACAAATACTGCATGTTTCTATTTCAGTGAGGGAATATGATTCTAGTCTGAGCTCAGAAAGACCACCAGGCTTCCACTGGCATGAAGTTGCCATGTCCTTTCTCACTCCTGCTCCCATGAAATAATTTTCATTTCGATTTTCTTTCTCTCTACCTTCTGGCTTCTGCCTCGTGGTAGTGCTGGTTGCCCACCCTTTGTGTTTCTCCATTTCTACAACTTTCCATTATTGTTGTTTGGAGACAATTTTCCATGGGTCTTTGGCATTTCTGCATGTCTGGTGGACAGGCGTTGACAGCTTTTGTTCTGGTCTGGATTTTCATGGATGTTAGTACAGTGAACAGATTTGGAAGCCGGTCATATTGTCTCTCTCCAGACCTGAGGGCAGCTTTATTTGCTGTTTGGTGTAGTAATGTTTCTCTTAGGACAAAGGTAGGGCAGGTTTGCTAGTAACCCATAATAAAAAATCAGATCTCCTAAGTTGGATGTTGCTTAGCTGTGATGCAAACCTCCCACATCACATCGCTGCTCTGCATCACCCTTTTGGGACTTAGGGGGGTCAGGGGATGAGGGGAACTGGGGCAAATATGAAGCTCATGCTCCCTGTGTTGTGGGTAATCACTCCTTTGTCTCTGACCCATGTTTCTTCTGCCAGCACCCATGAAAGTGCATTAGGCTCAGTTGTTAGCTTGTAAGGAAGTTTAGATTTCTTCATACTTGACATGTTTTCTTATATCTAAACTCCCTGAGAGGATCTGGCTGGGTCAGTTAGTCACCATCCAGTCGAGAGGACCCCTGCAGCCCTGAGCTTTTTATGCTAGACCACTTTATAGGCTAGTCAGTAGATCGCAGCTGTTATTCAGTAGATTAGATCGGGTACTCATGTTTGGACCAGCCATCTGTGACCAACCTTTCAAGGTCACTTTGCTTAAATATTGGGGCCAGTGAATGAGGGACAGGAACTCATTAAGAAGGGCTGTGAGCTTAGCAAACCCTTTAAAGTTCTCAGAAGCAGAAATTGCAACTTTCACCTTTTGTAAACTGTCCAGGGAGATATTATTGAGGAATAGTTATTTTACCTCAACTCTCTTGCATATTCTGAGATTTTTGTGAGCAGAGGTGAATGTATGCATTGTCTGCAGCTTATCAGTTCTCTGCCTAAAGAGGAAGCATTTGGTAACTTTTTGTGTGCCTAATACTGGATATTGGAAATAAATGTTCACTGTAGAGTTTCTTTCACAGCATTTCTTTCATCACTAGAAGAGCAGCTGTGTGGTTGGCCGGGACAACCTCCACTGCCAGGTTCAGCCATGGCCCCTGACTGGCCTAAATCAATCAGCCTTTGCCAGTGTCATTGATACAGAGGGCCTATGAGTTTGGGGCATTGCTTGGAAAGCACTTTCTCTTTTTCTGTATGGCTTGGTATTGGAAATGTGAACCCCAAACTATAGCTTCCATTTTGTCACTGTATTAGTCAGAGTTCTCCACAGATAAATAACCAATATGAGATATATGTGTGTGTGTATGTATATATATATATATATCTATATATGGTATAAATGATATATATATGTCTCAGTTACCCTATATAACAATGTTACTATACAACATACAATATACTACGTAACAGTGTTACTATAAAACATATCCTAAATATATGTTTATATATAATATATATAGATTGGACTAGGAGGATGTGTTTACATATAATGTACATAAAACCTTTGCATATATATATATATATATATATATATATATATATATTCATTATGAGGATTTGGCCCATGTGATTTTGGAGGCTAAGAAGTTCCATATCTACCGTCTACAAGCTAGAGACCCAGAAAGGCTGGTGGTGTAATTCAGTCGGCGTTCAGAGGCCTGAGAACCAGGGATGTTAATGCGTAAGTCTCAGTCTGAGGGCAGGAGAAAGTGAGATGAAATGTCCCAGCTCAACAGTGAGGCAGCAAAAAAGGGCAAATTCCTCCTTCTTTTGCCTTTGTGGATTGAGTGATGCCCACTGACGCTGGGGAGGGCAGTGTACTTTACTGAGCCACCAATTCAAATGCTAATCTTATCCAGAAGCCCACCCACAGACACGCCCAAGAATAATGGTTAATCTGGGCACTTCGCGGCCAGTCAGACTGACACATAATATTAACCATCATAATCACCAAAGGGAAAGTCAGCTTGAAAATAAAGCTGACACGTGAAGGACTAGCCCAGAGAACAGTGGTAATTGGAGCCAAAACCACAATCAAACTATCTTCAAAGTTTATATAATTTCTGGGCTTTTTAGCTATGTGGGCCAAAAAATTAACTTTATTATTAATTCCAGTTTGAATTGAGTTTTCCATTACCTACCAATAAAATATCCTGAACAATTCATTTATTGGTTTTCATAACACCTGAGTTCCCTCAGGGGTCAATGTTCCTAGATTATACAGGTAACACAGGCATCTTTCTGGAGTTTGGGCCGTGCCCTGTAGTCCTGGATACGCCAGATACGACGGTCTCATAGGTCCAATGCACGGCTCTTTTTCATTGCCTGGCGCCTGGTGCATGCTCATAAACGTCGGTGGGTTGAATCCGTAAGTACTGCTGATTGCTCCCCACCCCTTATCTGATATTTCCTGACTGGTCACACCTCCTTGATTGCCTTGATGAGGTTTTTGCTGTGGAATTTGGCAGATGAGTTTAGTTGCTTAAGAGTTTAATGAAAAGACAAAAAAAAAAAAAATCATGCTGCTTTTCACAAACAATGGTGGCCTCTTCATCTTGGGCTCCAACCCATTCTTCAAGGATGGCTTTCCACACTGCGGATTCAGCAGGCCAGGCCACACTACTTAATCAGAAGTTATCGTTTTAGTTTGAATTTTACAGGGGTCCATTATAACCTACAGCTCCCATCTTGTGGTAAAAGGACAGACCAACTCGTTTCATTGAAACACAATGTTATTTTCTCCAGTGAGTAAGCAGATCTAGAGCTATGTTTTAGATCTCAGCACTGCCCCTCTGACATGTAAAAGAATATCATCTTTCTAACTAGAAACTGCCAGATTAAAGAAATCAAGACAGAGAGGGCTGTAGCCACGGGCAGGTGTCCCTCCGTCTGTTAGAGGAGGAAGTACCAGCAAGAACCACCCTGTGATAGAAGTGACAGAAGAGTACAGCCCTGCTAACTACAGCCGAACCATGTTGAAATGGTGAAGAATCCCAGTGGGACCGCAGGTTAATACTTCCAGCTTGCCAGACCACATGCTTGCTGATATCAGGATTTTCCAGTGGGTATGGAAAACAGCTGAAGTCAGAATATCTGTGTCAGCAGAATTTAATGTGCAGTAACTGATGACAATCTAACCTGGACAGCCTTCCTCAGTGTTCAGAGGGCTCTCTTTCTCTCCTTTAAATGCTTTGTTATATCCAAAGAATGGGAGAACATCTCAGAATGTGGCCTGACTATGGACAGTGAGTCCAAATTATAGCAGGTTTCAAGGTAGCAGGGTGGTTATTGCAAGGAATGAAGCATCTGGGAATAAGGCAGAAAGGCTTCTACCCAAAGGTTTGTTATTTATACCACTGACCCCACCCACACACCTTGAAATGTCTTCCTGGAATCTCAAAGGTTGTTCGAAAAGAAATCAGACCAAGTAAGTGTCTTACAGGTAGACCTAAATCCAGGGCTGTGTGTTACTGTGAAGAGCAAAGAGCCTGCCGGAGTTTCAAACAAAGGGCTTCTTGTCCTAGATCAGCTTGAATTCAAAGAAATCCTTTTGCTAACTAAATTCTCCGTAATGTCTCTGATGGGGTTGCATTTCAGTCTTCATTATTTCCTTAATGTAGCTTTAGGTGCACTTACTTTCTTAAAGCCCAGGCTATCTCCATGTTTTCCCGAGAGTGTAGAAGTCCCAAACACCATCATGCTATTGCCACTTTCCCTGAAGCACTTTGACAGGTTTAGACTGCCAACTGACTTTTCCTTTTTTGATCAGAAAAAAAAAATTCCTATTAACCATTTCTCCATGGAATCCTTCCCATCAGTAAAATGCTCAGTAAGGCTATGTAACAATTTCTTACATGCCCATTTTTTTTTTCCATAATGAGACTGCCAACCGATACCTGTATAGTGAAAATCTCCATTGACTACCGTGGATCTGAGTTTCGTATCCTAGCTTTGTGAACTGCATTAGGAAAACATTTTTGATATCCTCTGTCTTTCTGGATGGTCTGTTTTTCCTCTTGTAATTATACAAAGCCTCTTCACTGTGCTTCTATCTTCATGTGCACTTCCTTACAGAGGTATATCCTCTTGTTCTTATTATAGTACTTGATCATGCTTTGCTCTGTTATTCTCATTTCTAGTGTCACTTTTTCTTTTAAGTATGGATTAATTTTGTCCAGATGATTCCAAGAATAGGAATGATACCTTCTAATTCTTCTTATGCCTCTAAATACCACTTAGCACATTGAAGATGGCTAATAAATATGCTTCCCTGGTAACACCGGTTTCCTGGCCTTAGCCTCATTTGCATTAGTTTGCTTCCCCTTAAAAATCCCTCAAGTTTATTTTTTATAATTGATATTTAAATTGTTTATAAGCCAGTCTCAGGCCCCCTATAAATTCATGTCACCTGCTTGCAGATATATTAAAACAGGATTGACTGCAAAGGAATATTAGATGTATGAACTATGAGCAGATATATCCCTTATATTTAATTTAGCATCTCATAGGTGTTTTTCTTCATCATTACTCTTCTAACTGGTTTATTAAATGTGCTAAACTTGGTAGAGCTTAACCAAGAAACAACGTTTATTTTTCTGCCATGACTGTCCATAATTGTACCTGGTTAGATTTACCTTCTCTGCCTTCTTGGTGACCACTTGGGCAGATCTCATAACTTCTCAGTCAATTTAAAAGTCAAAACAAATAAGCTCAGTTTCAAGTACTAAATAGCACAGGCCAATGTATTATAAATACTTCAGTCTCTCATCTCTCCTCTAACTGCGGCTCCTTCCCCAACCCTCCCTCGACCTCCCAGCGCTTAGCGAAGACAAGATCCCTCAGTGAGGTCACTAGGCAGAGAGACGGGGCCTGGTGTCCCTCCGGGTCTCCACTTTGCTTTCACTCCAAGTCTCCCCTCAGAGGGTTGCTGCTTCTGGACTCGCACAGAGTTGGGTTGACAAGGAGGAAGAAGATGGTGGCAGTGTCTGATGTGGTGCCAGGGTTCTCTGCGTAGACGTCCCAAAGCTGGGTTTCTCTCGGGAGCATTTTGTTGGGTCTTTCTCCTGCACAGGGGGTGCATTCTCTGGCTGACCTCTGGCGACACCTGGCCAGTCTTTGCTCTGGCTTTACATCCTATAAAGCCTGCTTTTGCTGGGGCCCCACTGTCCTGCAGGCAGAGCCCTTTCAAGATGGCACCAGCCAGGCTCCCGTCCATGGTATCCACATGGTCCAGTATAACTGTATCCTACTGTGGGTTGGAAGAAGGGCAGCTTCCTCACTCTGTCGTCTTCTCAGTTTGCTTATTCTCCAGGGACAAGCTGCTGTCTTGGAGGACAGTTTAGGTTCTCTCAAAAACTCTTTTTTGCCACATTTCCTAAGATCGTTCAGTCATGGACTAAGATTCTGGTCTTTCTGTATGGAAGTGGTTGTGTTGAAGCCCCTTCCAGTTGGTGGGGTGTTTTGCATGGGTGGAGATGGAGGCAGAGCACACCCACTTCCTTCTCCACGGGACAGGGATTAGATAATCCACTCCCATGAATTTCTCTGAAGAATCTTCTCTCTTTTATAAGAGCGGTCTGTGGGGGATGGGCTAGAGGTCCCCAAACAGGTTTTGGCCATTTCTTAGCTAGTTCTGCAGGGAACGTCTTTGGAATATGGAGTGTGTAGCTCCTGTTCTCAGCTCTGGTTCATCAGATGAGGTTTCAGTTACCATCATATTATGACAAAAAAAGAAAAAAATGGTAGCACTAAAAGTCTTATGTTTACTAATGAAAAATCAAGTATGAGTGTATATTCTTTCATGTTTATTCCAGATTCTTCTATACAGCTCTTATACTTGAAGCAAGGCACTTTGAAAGCCCAGATGTTTGTTTTCTAATCCAATATCACACCTATTATTACCAAATTCAAAGCATACGATTAAGGAAACAGGAATTAGACAGATAAAAATTAGAGTGTAATTTGTTGAATGATGTTTGAACTAAGTGTTCTTTATGTTGACTTCTCTTTCAGTTGAACAGTCAGTTATTTTCGTTGAAATATTATCTGGTTGAGAAAACCTACTCTAGAGTAAAACAGATTTTTGGCTTTCGAGATTCTGATTTCTAACACTGTTTCAGGCTGTCTGAGGTTGGACTGCTTAGCTTTGTTGCCTTTGGACAAGGCATTTTTACAGGACTAGGTTTATTATTTTTAAATTGAGAAGATTTTACTGGGTAATTTAAAAAATCCTTCAGACCTCTAATAATTTGCAAGACTTAGGTAAGCTACATTCACGCTGGTGTGAATTGAAAGAGAACATCTTAAAAAAATGGTAACTTCTTTTTAAAAAATATCCAACTCAACATTCGTACTGACAATACTGTTGTTAGGCAGGATCTCATCACTCACCATATAATTCATGTAGCCTTCAGTTTTATTATTTAATTTTGCTGTGTTTTCAATAATGGAAAGTTTAATGATCGGTGACTTTAATTAAACACTTAATCTAGTACTAGCATTTCCCCTTCACTGGTTACAAAACAAGTTACTTAGGGTTTCCTTTGGATTGTATACTATGAATAAATAAGTTAGGCATTTATTTATTTTGTACGACTACTAAATACGAGATTTAGTTTTCACATATAGACAATGGGTGTAATCACACCCAAACCACAGCACAGCATGTTTCCTGTAAATGTGCTCCTCAGGCTGTCTGAACAGGATGTGGTGCCGAGCCACAAGCCAGGGGTCTCCACCACTCTTCTTTCCCTCACTCTTGACAGCCAGTCAGCTAATAAATCCTTAGCACAACCTCCAAAGCTGATCTTAAATTTGTCCTGTCTTCACCTCTGCTGTTACTACCAGTTCTGTCAGTTCTTGCCCAGGTTAAGGTAGATATCTCTTCCATATTTTCTCAGCTTCTTTTGACCCTAGGCTGCCACAGTGATCTTTAAATACATAACAGATCACTTTCATCCTCTCCCTAAAAACTTCCAGCAGTGTTCATTTACAGTTAGAATGAAATCCAAGCTCCTGATGGTATATTAAGGTGCGTCTAGCTGTGATGATAAGTAAAACTCCAAATTTCAGCAGCTTAACATATGAAAATTTACCTCCAACTCATGTTCAGTGCAAGTGACCCTGGTCTTGAGCAATTTTTCTCCATAGGATGATTCAGGGACCCGGTTTTTCATCTTGTGGTCCTGTCACTCACTAGCTGCCTCAGAATCTTCTTCATCCAGCTGGCAGATGGTGGTGGGGTGGGAGGAGTGGGTGGAGAAGACACACCCACTTCTTAATTGCTGTGGCACTAATGTGACCATATTCAAATACACACATTCCATTGGTGAGAATTGATCAGATGGCCTGCCTAGAAGCCAAGGGGGCTGGGAAATGTAGTCTCTGTCAGGAAGACATTTCCCAGGCACAACTTTTCACTCTGGAAAGGGAAGCATTAATCTTTGGGGGACAGCTAGCCTTCCTATCGCAGTCTTTAAAGCCCTCCGTGACTTGCCCGTGCCCTGCTCCACAGCCACCTCTCACACTTTCCCCAGGCGATGTTCCAGCTGCACTGGCCTTTTTCCTCTTCTCATCTCATCCTTGCCTTAGGATGTTTGCATTCCCTTATTTCTTCCTGGAAAGTTTTGCCCAGATCTTTTATTCCAGATCATTTCCTGGGTAGTTCTCTTCAACTCCCAAGTCTTAGTTTATAAACCATCCCAGGAGTTCCTGACTGCCTACCCAACATAGTGGTCTTCTTCCATGTCACCAGTTTTAGTTCTTCACAGTATGAATCAACTATCTGGAACTATCTATGTTTGTTTACTTAGTTATAGTCCATTTTCCTCCCCATTCTCCATCTGTGTAATGTAAATTCCATGCCTGACTATCTTGCTCACTGTTGTATATATCGCCAGCACACAGAATATGAGTGGCACACAGAAGTCACTCAATACATATTTATTGAATGAATGAATAGAATCTTCTGGTCCTGGGGGCTTCAAAAATCCATAAAATAGGGTTGATATGGGAAGGCTGGCACCACACCACAATTTCAGTCTCTAGGATTCAGTTGTGCTAATCAATCATTCAACAAGTAAAATCAACCATTGCTGCTGCATTAAATCCTCATTGTACCATCCTGGAAGAACTGGGTGAGATATGTTAGTCCGACAAACTAATAAATCTATATATCTTGTTAGAAATCCATTTCTGCAAGTTTTTAAAAAATGTACTCAAGTCTTTTGAAATTGTAAAGATCATCCTTTTCTGACTACAGGTTAATATACATTACAAGTGATACACTTTGTTTGTAACTCTTATTGCCACTAATACCACTACTAGGGAATACAATTGAACCAATAAGGAACAGTTCTAACGGCCACCCCACCAGCCAGTTTTAAAGCTGCTAATGGAACCTGAGACATTCGAATTTTGTGTGTATTCAGAATTTTAGTATGAGTATTTAATTCCCTTCCCTATGATTTCCAGGATGGAGGTTTAAAGCTCTTTTGAGTTCTCTTTTATGAAATTACTCACATGCATGTACTTTTAGGAAGATGTATTTTATTCTCCTGAGAAGCAACATTAGAGGGTGGGAAAAATATTTCTTTCAAAGCCAAAACCCTGAGTTTGAATTTTTTTTTAGGTCTGCCATGTGCCTGCTATGGGTCCTTGCAGAAGTTATTAATTTTTTTCTGTGCATCAGTTTCTCAATCTAAAAAAAAATAATACCTGCCTCACAGGGCTTTTGTGAGAACTAAATGTGAATGTTGAGCCTAAAGCTAGCACTTAGTAGGCACTCAAAGAGTGTTAGCTTTTCTTCCCTTATGATATATAAATATTTCTTTACTCAATTTAGCCCAAAGTTCTTTAGAAGACAAAGCCTGGTGGGGCAATTGTTCAAAAAATAAATGGAACAATTTCACCCAAAATTTCTCACATACACCCAGGGTCAGATTAGAAGGGTTGGAGTCATTTCTTTCTCTCTTGATCACATAAGTTAAAAGTGGTGTGGGTTCTACTCTTGAGTTATTCCTGGAGGCCGTCCACTTCATCGCCGACTTCCTCACTAGGATAACTCCCGACTGGGGTCTTTAGCTCTCTTCTCTTTCACACCTACCCTCTCATGTGTCAGCACCATTTTTCTAAAATACAGGTATAATTTTATTTCTTAAGCCTCTGTGATAGTTAATTTTATGTGTCAATGTGACTGAGTCACAGGATGCCCAGATATCTGGTTAAATACTATTTCTGTATTTCTGACTATGTCTACGAGGATGTTCACTGATGGCATTAACACTGGAATCAGCAGACTCAGCCAAGCAGATTGGCCCGGGTGGACCTCATCCAATCCACTGAGCCCGAATAGAGCAAAAAGGTGGAGGAAGGGAGAATTCTCTCTCTGCCCGACTGCTGAGCTCTGGACCTTGGTCTTTTCTTGCCTGTGGACTGGGACTTATATCAAAGGCTCCCCAGTTCCCAGGCTTATGGATTTGGACAGAACTACACCCCTAACTTTCTTGGGTCTCCAGCTTGCAGACAGAAGATTTGGGGACTTCTTAGCCTCCATAATCACATGACCAATTCTTCATATAACACATGAAATAGTATACATTCCTCATATATAAGTATAGGTATATAGATATAGTATATCTCTATCTCTATCCCCTCTCCTATTGGTTCTGTTTCTCTGGAGAAACCTGGCAAATATAGCTTCTGACTGTCCAGTTGCCCATAGGTTAAAATTTGTCCATGCAAATAATTAGCATGGTTTATCTCTAAACAACCTTACTAGCTAACTTTTCTTCCTTTCTACGCTCACAGACTGTACGTTCTTATTACAGTAACTTTTTTCATTATTGCCCAGTCAGTCTGTCTATAAGCCTTTCTGCCTTGAAAAGTATTTTTCTCTATCAAGGATATCCTACCCTCTCCTGTCTGCTTGGTGAACTCCTACTCACCCTTAAGGACCCAGGTTACACATGACTTCTTCAATCTACTGAGCATGTAGCATTGGTGAGAGTCCAGTTCTGTTTCCACTGCTAGAGTATAGGCTTATCGAGTAGATCCTAAGGACTGGGGTGGGGGTGGGGGTCCCTTCTGCTGACAACCTGGTAATAACACATACACGTTCCATTAAATTCAAAATATTATTAAACTCAGTTTACATTATGTTACTTAATAAAGCAATGAGTATGTTTACCATCTGAAAATAGAATTCAAACCAAAGTATAAAATATTAAAAGATTCTATAAGAAACTGCGTTTTGTAATAAGAGATCTACAAATTAACTCAAGAGAAAATAACAAACTTCAAAAGCAACTTACTCAACAATAAAATCTGATCATAGGTACATTAAAGTCAGATACTGCTGTGTGTGCTAATTATGAAGTATATGAAACTTTAGCTTACGATGAAAATCTCTAGTGAAAGGGAAATAAAAGAATAATGCTTAAGTTGATGATACTGCATTTCCTGGTAATAAAAACACAGCATCTTTCACAAATGTCGTCCACAAATTCTATATAAATTAGTTGTTAATTGAATATTGTTCTTTGCTGCTTTAGTCGATCAGCAAACATTTTCGGAGCATTTTCCGGGCTCTGGACACTGTACTAGGCATTGTGGGGGTTATAAGGATGTGTAAAGAGGTAGTTTCCATTCTTAAAGGGCTTTCAATTTATTCTTTTGCTTATCTTTGCTTCATCTCTGATTCCCTCTCCTTAACTAACATTCAAGACTTTTATTAATGAATGTTGTCTATATCCACTCCTTTCTTCTGCACTGAAACAGCACATGGCTCTTGCACTTTTCTCATAAGCCCATCAAGTCTCTCACTCCAGTGAGGACTGCCCTGGTCTGCACCAGTCCCTCTTCCAAAGGGGACATTTTCAACTGGTTAACGTTACCCACGTTTTGCCCCAGAGGTCTCACTACTGTTTGTAAGAGTGAGGATCCCTCATTTACATTTAATTACATTCACTTCTGTTACTCTGACTTTCTCTGCACATTCCTCATTTCTGCCAAGGAAATGGGTCTTAATCCTATCTTTAGTTCTTTACATCTAGAAATCTTTGTTTTCTTCTTTTGTCCCCCCCACCCCAGAAGACTCATAAAGTCCAAACGCCCCATGGGAAGTGCTGTGTTAAACTTAAGTTCTTTGGCCCGAGTTTTCTCTAGTGTCTTAAGGAGAGAGGAAGAGTAAAAACTGAGAGTAGGAGGATGGAGGGTTTTGAAGACCCTTGAGTGGGGGAGGACTCCTGAAGGGAGGAAAGAGAAGCTCACAGCAGAGGTGGGAGGACGAACATGCTGTCTAGTCCACAGTTTCCTCTAACATCTGGTCCTCAGGAATTAACATCACCCTTGATTCAGGGTCTACTTTCCTGAACTCTGCTGCTAGACATTTTTTCTAGTGAATATTTATTACCCAACTGTAATCCTTCATTTAACATAATATAAAAATTGTAGAAAAAGAGAGTAATTAGTAATAAATCATCATCTCATCCATTAGCAGTAAATAATGCCCCTTTGTCAAAGTCATAATCATCAAGCAGTCCGCTAGGGGAGATTATGTGTGCTGCCCAACTGGAATCAGTCCAAAAACAAACCACAGCTCCCGTTTATTATCCTAATTATGCCTTAATATGAGGCCATCTTTTTCTCCCATAAACTTGATAACAGTAAAAGAGTAACAATGAAAATTGACAGGATAAACCAGGAAGAAAGGTAGCTTGAGAAACTTCTCAGCCCTGCCACCCACCAACCTCTCTAATTTCTGATGCTAAAGTCTTGAGAAGCGAGCTGAACAGAATAGGGGAACTCTAGGAGTGACGGATGTATGACTATATGAGATATTCTTTCATCCACTAATCAAATCAGAATGCAGGCAGGCCTCATCTTGCACAATACTATGTTAACTGAAATGTGGGCATATCGGAACTGTGTCATTGTTTTACATGGTTCAGTAGTAACCAAGACTGCTACCATGGAATTGCGTGAAAGAGAGGACACGGATGAACATGCTGCCATGAAAAGCAAGAACTGCCTGTAGGCTGTTGAAAATAAATCCTTCCCCCAAATCTTTGTTAACCTGAGATATATCAGATTGAGAGGAGTCGAGCTGATGGAAATATGAATGCAAAAGATTTACATGACGCTTACTACGAGTGGATCCATGATAGGAGTAGGAGACTTCTGGTACTGGGGAAGATGAGGGAAAGGAACGGTGAGAGAAGGGTGGATAGACCTAGTTTAAAATCAGAATTAGGTGGCGAAAACAGGTTGAAGACCAGAGAAAGAATGTTGGTAATAGTGTTTGATACGGGAGGTTCAGCTCAGGAAAATTAGGACATTACGCAGAAGAAGAAGGCCAGTCGGGAAATCTGTGTGGGCAGGCTGGGGAACTCGGCATTAGTTGCTTAGGTGACGGTGATGTTAGGATTTATGACCTGTTGTGGGTACTGCCGTAGAGGATTTGCTCAGTTCAGATGAACTCAGCCGGTCCAACTGGCCACAAACTCAACTTTTTGGTTTAAACTAATCTGAATAGGTTTTTGTTACTTGCACTTAAACAACCCTAGTACACCTAAAGGGTATAGAACAGGTAGAATGGAAACTAATGAGGTCTTAGAGGGAAAGCAGGTTAGATGAAAAAGAAAACCATAGTGACCCTAATTCCAAGGGCTGAGTCTAGGGGAGAGGTTTGTAGCCAGAAGGGTCACAGAAACCCTTAGTGATTGGCAATAGCCTTTAGTACTCCAAGCTTGTAGTCTGTTGAGTGACATGAGATTTACTTATAATGGGCCTCAGCTCTACATAGTTACTGCCCTGCAATTCAAAAATCCCACCAAACAAGGCCTACCATCTTCTGGTCCTTATTTGTAAGACTCAGCTCCAGCCATCTGCTGCCCCATGTCCTATATGCCAGGCAACCTCCAGTTGAGTCTCTTACAGATTCTTTAGTGCACCATGTGGTTCATAGACCCTATGCTTCCCACATCATCTTCCTCTTGCCTGGAGGGCCTTGTTTCTTCGCACCTTCTCCTCCTGTAGTCTCCTAGGTGTCCTTCTAGGCACTTCTTTTTTTCTCTTAAATGAGTCTTCCATAAACCCTATAAGCAGAGTCCATCTCTTCTTCCTTTATCCCACATACTGTCCTTACCTACTTGTTATTGCATCTTCCTAACAGACTCATTCCTTTAGGCCAGAGAGTAGGTCTTAATCATCCTTATTTCCTCAGTGTAAGCACAGTTCCTGCGCCGTATGATATGCCCAATAAATATTTATTGCTCCTACATAATGAGCCCTCAAGCTGGAACACAGATGGAGACTGTGTGTGAGTGGTGTGAGTGTGCTGTTGTGGGCTTGCCGAGGAACGTGTACCTCTAGTGAACGGGGATGAAAACAGTGGTAATTGAAGAAGCATGGTTGGTTCAAAGATAGTATCCACTTTCTCCCTGATTTTTAAAACCTATCCAGGTTATGGCAGTAGACAGTCTCTCAGGTAAAAGTCACAAGAACCTAGACTGAAGGAACCTTCCCTTTGGGGGATGCTCTGGAGGTGATGCATCTGGTCATAGAATGCAAGATGTGAAGGAAATTGGATTTTGCTGGTGGCCGTCATGCAGCAATGTCCACATCAGAATCTCTAGTTGACTTCTGAATAGCATTACTACATTATCAACTGCCTAATGGACATCACTGACTTGGGTGTTTCTATACTTTAAACTTAATGAATGTGAAATGAACTCATCAAAATACCTCCCGCCCAGCTCCTTCTCTGGCCTCATTAGGGTATCATCATTCTCTCATTCAAGCCATCAAACACTGGAATTTTCTCTCCATCCCACCATGGATTAACCCAAATCTTCTCTGTTCTTCCCTCACATATCTTTTTAAGCCCTTCTCCCTTTCTGATTTCACTGTCACCATCCTCCTTCAGCCCTGGACCATTACAATGACCCTAAAGTCTAGCCTTAAGGTATTTTACTCTACTAGCTATCCTGTTTGCTGTCATAACTGAATCAGTCTCCCCCTGGTTAAGCTAGTGTCCTGAGAAAACATAAGAAGCACCTAGCACAGTGCTCTATAAAAAAGCCTAAAAGTTAATTAAAATCAAAAATTTTATTGCAAGTGGGAATTCTGCCCACAAGACTGAGCATATAAATTGCTGTAATACCTATTTATTTTATTTATTTTTTTTATTAAGGTATTATTGATATACACTCTTATGAAGTTTTCACATGAAAAAACAATGTGGTTACTACATTTACCCATATTATCAAGTCCCCACTCATACCCCATTTCAGTCCCAGTGATCCCCCACACCATGTGTACTAAACATAATACCCCACAATCCCCTTCTCCCACCCTCCCTACCCACCCTCCCACACCCTCCCCTTTGGTAACCACTAGTTCCTTCTTGGAGTCTCTGAGTCTGCTATTATTTTGTTCCTTTAGTTTTGCTTCATTGTTATACTCCACAAATGAGGGAAATCATTTGGCACTTGTCATTCTCCACCTGGCTTATTTCACTGAGCATAATATTCTCCAACTCCATCCATGTTGTTGCAAATGGCAGGATTTGTTTCCTTCTTACAGCTGAATAGTATTCCATTATGTATATGTACCACTTCTTCTTTAACCATTCATCTTCTGATGGGCACTTGGGTTGCTTCCATATCTTGGCTATTGTAAAAAGTGCTGCAATAAACATAGGGGTGCATATGTCTTTTTGAATTTGAGAAGTTGTATTCTTTGGGTAAATTCCAAGGAGTGGGATTCCCGGGTCAAATGGTGTTTGTATTCTTAGTTTTTTGAGGAAACTCCATATTGCTTTCCACAATGGTTGAACTAGCTTACATTCCCACCAGCAGTGTAGGAGGGTTCCCCTCTCTCCACATCCTCACCAGCATTTGTTGTTCTTAGTCTTTTGGATGGTGGCCATCCTTACTGGTGTGAGGTGGTATCTCATTGTGGTTTTAATTTGCATTTCCCTGATGATTAGTGATGTGGAGCATCTTTTCATGTGTCTGTTGGTCATCTGAATTTCTTCTTTGGAGAACTGTCTCTTCATATCCTCTGCCCATTTTTTAATCGGGTTATTTGTTTTTTGGATGTAGAGGCATGTAAGTTCTTTATATATTTTGGATGTTAACCCCTTGTTGTATATGTCATTTACAAATATATTCTCCCATACTGTCGGATGCCTTTTTGTTTGTTGATGGTGTCCTTTGCCATACAGAAACCTTTTAGTTTGATGTAGTCCCATGAGTTCATTTTTGTTTTTCTTTCCCTTGCTCGAGGAGATGTGTTCAGGAAGAAGTCGTTCATGCTTATATTCAGGAGATTTTTGCTTATGTTGTCTTCTAAGAGTTTTATGGTTTCATGACTTACATTCAGGTCCTTGATCCATTTTGAGTTTACTTTTGTGTAAGGGGTTAAACAATAATCCAGTTTGATTTTCTTGCATGTAGCTGTCCAGTGTTGCCAACACCAGCTGTTGAAGAGGCTGTCATTTCCCCATTTTATGTCCATGGCTCCTTTATCATATATTAATTGACCATATGTGGTTGGGTTTATATCAGGGCTCTCTACTCTGTTCCATTGGTCTATGGGTCTGTTCTTGTGTCTGTACCAAATTGTCTTGAGTACTGTGGCTTTGTAGTAAAGCTTGAAGTTGGGGAGCATAATCCTCCCAGCTTTATTCTTCCTTCTCAGGATTGCTTTGGCTATTCGGGGTCTTTTGTGGTTCCATATGAATTTTAGAATGATTTTCTCTGGTTCGTTGAAAAATGCTATTGGTATTTTTATAGGAATTGCACTGAATCTGTAGATTGCTTTAGGCAGGATGACCATTTTGACAATATTGATTCTTCCTATCCATTAGCATGGAATGTGTTTCCATTTATTGGTATCTTCTTTAATATCTCTCATGAGTGTCTTGTAGTTTTCAGAGTATAGGTCTTTCACTTCCTTGGTTAGGTTTACTCCTAGGTATTTTATTCTTTTTGATGCAACTGTGAATGGAATTGTTTTCCTGATTTCTCTCTCTGCTAGGTCATTGTTAGTGTATAGAAATGCCATAGATTTCTGCACATTAATTTTGTATCCTGAAACTTTGCTGAATTCAGACATTAGATCTAGTAGTTTTGGAGTAGATTCTTTAGGGTTTTTTATGTACAATATCATGTCATCTACAAACAGGGACAGTTTAACTTCTTCCCTGCCTATCAAGATGCCTTTTATTTCTTTGTGTTGTCTGATTGCTGTGGCTAGGACCTCCAGTACTATGTTGAATAGAAGTGGGGAGAGTGGGCATCCCTGTCTTGTTCCCAATCTTGAATGAAAAGCTTTCAGCTTCTCACTGTTAGGTATAATGTTGGCTGTGTGTTTGTCATATATGGCCTTTACTATGTTGAGGTAATTGCCCTCTATACCCATTTTGTTGAGAGTTTTTATCATGAATGGGTGTTGAATTTTGTCAAATGCTTTTCAGCATCTATGGAGATGATCACGTGGTTTTTGTCCTTTTTGTTGATGTGGTGGATGATGTTGATAGATTTTCGAATGTTGAACTATCCTTGCACCCCTGGAATAAATCCTACTTGATCATGATGGATGATCCTTTTGATATACTTTTAAATTCGGTTTGCTAATATTTTGTTGAGTATTTTTTGCATCTATGTTCATCAGGGATATTGGTCTGTAGTTTTCTTTTTTTGTGGTGTCTTTGCCCGGTTTTGGTATTACAGTGATGCTGGCCTCATAGAATGAGTTTGGAAGTATTCCCTCTTTTTCTACTCTTTGTAGAACTTTAAGGAGGATGGGTATTAGGTCTTCACTAAATGTTTGATAAAATTCAGCATGGAAACCATCTGGTCCAGGCGTTTTGTTCTTAGGTAGGTTGTTGATTACCAGTTCAATTTCATTGCTGGTAGTTGGTCTGTTGAAATTTTCTGTTTCTTTCTGGGTCAGCCTTGGAAGGTTTCATTTTTCTAGAAAGGTGTCCATTTCTTCTAGGTTATCCAGTTGCTTAGCATACAATTTTTCATAGTATTCTCTCATAATTCTTTTATTTCTGTTGTGTCTGTAGTGATTTTTCCTTTCTCATTTCTGATTCTGTTTATGTGAGTAGACTCTTTTTTTCTTGATAAGTCTGGCTAGGGGTTTATCTATTTTGTTTATTTTCTCAAAGAACCAGCTCTTGCTTTCATTGATCCTTTCTATTGTTTTATTCTTCTCGGTTTTATTTATTTCTGCTTTAATCTTTATTATGTCCCTCCTTCTACTGACTTTGGGTCTCATTTGTTCTTCTTTTTCTAGTTTCGTTAATTGTGAGTTTAGACTGCTCATATGGGAATGTTCTCTCCTGATATAGGCCTGTATTGCAATATACTTTCCTCTTAGCACGGCCTTCGCCGCGTCCCACAGATTTTGCAGTGTTGAATTATTGTTGTCATTTGTCTCCATATATTGCTTGATCTCTGTTTTATTTGGTCATTGTTCCATTGATTATTTAGGAGCATGTTATTAAGCCTCCATGTGTTTGTGGGATTTTTCATTTTCTTTGCGTAATTCATTTCTAGTTTCATTCCTTTGTGGTCTGAGAAGCTGGTTGGTACAATTTCAATCTTTTTGAATTTATCGAGGCTCTTTTTGTGGCCTATGATATGATCTATTATTGAAAATGTTCCATGTACACTTGAGAAGAATGTGTATTCTGCTGCTTTTGGGTGTAGAGTTCTGTAGATGTCTGTTGGGTCCATCTGTTCTAATGTGTTGTTCAGTGCCTCTGTCTCCTTACTTATTTTCTGTCTTGTGGTTCTGTCTTTTAGAGTGAGTGGTGTGTTGAAGTCTCCTAGAATGAATGCATTGCATTCTATTTCCCCCTTTAATTCTGTTAGTATTTGTTTCACATATGTAGGAGCTCCTGTGTTGGGTGCATAGATATTTATAATGGTTATATCTTCTTGTTGGGTTGACCCTTTTATCATTATGTAATGTCCTTCTATGTCTGTTGTGACTTTCTTTGTTTTGAAGTCTATTTTTTCTGATATAAGTACTGCAATTCCTGCTTTTTTCTCCCTATTAGTTGCATGAAATATCTTTTTCCATCACTTCACTTTTAGTCTGTGTATGTCTTTTGGTTTAAAGTGAGTCTCTTGAAGGCAGCATATAGATGGGTCTTGTTTTTTTATCCATTCAGTGACTCTATGTCTTTTGATTCGTGCTTTTTACATTTAGGGTGATTATGGATAGGTGTGTGGTTATTGGCATTGCAGGCTTCAGATTCGTGGTTAACAAAGGTTCAAGGTTAACTTCCCTACTATCTAAGAGTCTAACAACTCACTTTGTATGGTGTTACAAACACAATCTAAAGGTCCTTTTTTTGTTTGTTTTTTCCCTCCTCCTTTTTCTTCCTCCTCCATTCTTCATATATTAGGTATCATATTCTGTACTGTTTGTCTATGCCTTGATTGACTTTGGGGATAGTTAATTAATTTTTTTATTTCCTTAGTAATTATCTGTCTATTTTCTTTACTGTGGTTTTATTACCTCTGGTGACAGCTATTAAACTGTAGGAACACTTCCATCTACAGAAGTCCCTCCAAAATACACTGTAGAGATGGCTTGTGGGAGGTAAATTCTCTCAGCTTTTGTTTATCTGTAAATTGTTTAATCCCTCCTTCAAATTTAAATGATAACCTTGCTAGGTACAGTATTCTTGGTTCAAGGCCCTTCTGCCTCATTGCATTAAATACATCATGCCACTCCCTTCTGACCTGTAAAGTTTTTGCTGAGAAGTCTGATGATAGCCTGATGGGTTTTCCCTTGCATGTGATCTTATTTCTCTCTCTGGCTGCTTTTAATAGTCTGTCCTTATCCTTGATCTTTGCCCTTTTAATTACTATATGTCTTGATGTTATCTTCCTTGGGTCCCTTGTGTTGGAGAGATCTGCACACCTCTATGACCTGAGAGACTATCTCCTTCCCCAGATTGGGGAAGCTTTCAGCAATCACCTCCTCAAAGACACTTTGTATCCCCTTTTCTCTCTCTTCTTCCTCTGGTACCCCTATAATGGGAATATTGTTCCGTTTGGATTGGTCACACAGTTCTCTCAATATTCTTTCATTCTTAGAGATCCTTTTTTTCTCTCTGTGCCTCAGCTTCTTTGTATTCCTCTTCTCTAGTTTCTATTTCATTTATCGTCTCCTCCACCGTATCCAATCTGCTTTTAATACCGACCATTGTGTTCTTCAAAGATTGGATCTTCTTCGACTGTAATTCATTCCTGAGTTCTTGAATATCTTTCCGTACCTCCATGAGCATGTTAATGATTTTTATTTTGAACTCCCTTTCAGGAAGAGTCATGAGGTCAGTATCATTTAAGTCTTTCTCTGGAGTTCTATTCATAATTTTACTCTGTACCAGGTTCCTTTGGCGTTTCATTTTTGTGTATGACACCCTCTAGTGCCCAGAAGCTCTACTCTCTGGAGCTACTCAGCCTCTGAAGCAATGTTGGGGATTGTAGGGGAATGGTATTGGTGGTTCGGGGGAGGAAAGAGCTGTTTCCTGGTTCCTGGCTGCTATGCCTGTCTCCGCTGCCTTAACCAGTGGGCCAAGCACACAGGTATAAGCCTCTGTGCTTTGCATTTTTAGTTGCTGTAGACAGATCTTCCCTCTGGCTGGCCTAACACCAGGGTAGGGTTTCCCAGTTTGCAAGCCCAGTGGGGCTGACCAGGAGAAAGGCACAGTTCTCTGCCTGTCACAGAAGGGGTTCTTGGAGCTGTGTAGGCAGCCAGCGAGCTGGGGCACCTGAAGATCATGAAAGCTCCCAATCTGCTGGGTGGAGCGCACCTGGACAATTTTGTGTACGTGTCCTTTCTCCTGAGCAGTAAGCTCTGTGCAATCCTTGCCTCTTGCTAAGGGCTTCTTTTTTAGGAAGTCTCTCAGACTGCCTGCCTTTCTTTTATCCCAGAGCAGCTGGATATGGATCCCTGCTTTCCACAAGCAGCTGGAATCTTAGTCTCTCTAGGAATTCTGCCTGTCTTAGCTTTCCAAGCCCATAATTATGAGAGTATCATGCAAGCACGATTAAATGTAGGTTTGTGCTCCCAGAGCAGATCTCCAGAGTTAGGTATTCAGCAGTCCCAGTTCTCCACTCCCTCTCTGCTCTGTTCCTGTTCCTCCTGCCAGTGAGCTGGGGTGGGGGAAGGGGTTGGATCCTGCAGGACCACAGCTTTAGTACGTTACTCTTTTCCGTGAGGTCTGCTCTTGTCTCCAGAAGGTGTATGCAGTTTGTTGCAGTCCTGTTTCCTGTTGCTCTTTCAAGAGTAGTTGGATTAGTTATACTTTCATATTATATGTGGTTTTAGGAGGAAGCCTCTGTCTCACCTCTCACATCCCCATCTTTAATCCAAACTGTATTACCTATATTTTTATCCATGAAAAAATTGTATTATAGTTTGCCAGATGCTTTGCATTGTTCAAAAATTTTTCTCAGTATTTTACTTGATGTAGTAGAGACTACATAAAAAGAAAAATACTAATCATTCATATTCAGTGTAGGAAGTAAGATACTTAAAATGCAATTTGCTCATTTATTCCGTCCATATTTCTGAATATTTACTGTGTGTGTGGTATTAGACTCTTGGATGTGTCAGGGAGGGAAGAATTGAGTAAGAGGAGATAAAAGACCATGGGAACCTATGATGGGCTGAATGTTTGTGTCCCTCCCAAATTCATATGCTGAAATCCTGAGTCCCAGTGTGCTGGTATTAAAGGTGGGGCCTTTGGTAGGTGATTAGTTTATGGTTGCTCCACCCTTAGGAATCGGATTAGTGCAGTTGTGAGACACCAGAGAGCTTATTCTGTTTTCTGCCATGTGAGGCCCAGCAAGACAACAGCCACCTACAGGCCAGGACGCGGGCTTTCACCAGACATGGGATATACATACGGGTTTCCCCTGTTGTCTAAAAGTTGAGTGTTCACTGAAAGCTTTTGTAAGCCAAAATTGTGTAAAGCAAAGAAGCAATCACCATTTCATAAAAATGATAATCCTCTTTGGATTTCTTTTGGTTAGTGAAAACAGGTACTTCATAAAAGTGAAGTGGTGTAAAGCAGACTTTCAGATATTGGGGGAAACCTATAGATGTATACATGCATATATATACAAACATATGTGTATATATATATATGTGTGTATACACACACACGTGTGTATCTATCTAATCTCCATATACACTATTGATGCTGTGTCTTCGGTAGAACCCTGACTGATACACTCTGCCCCTATTATTAGGAGCTCTTCAGTAGAAATGTTTGCAGGGTGCTAAGGAATGCTTTTCCTTTTTGTTTTTGAAAAGCACAAGGAGAGGAGACAGGATGTGTCTCTGGTTTTGGTCTACCCAGCAAGCTTTTCTTTCCTCCTTTTTTCTGGTAATACCCTTTCTCTGTCTTATGGGGACTCTTGTCCCTGTACTTTGAATGAGTCTGACCTTCTTTTACTCTAGGGATTGGCCCTTGACCCAGCCTAGGCAATCAAAATAATGTATCTCATTAGCCCAGTGATTGCATTAGGGATGGGCATGTGATTCAAGTCGGGCCAATAAGATTCCCTTTGGGACTTCTGCTTCAGTTCTTAGGAATGTGGCAGTTTATTAGGGAATTGGCTTGCTGGCAGGGCAATGTAAAGTTAGAGCTATGGATGGGGTTTTCTCTACGCCTTGTTAAAGGGCTGACTGAGAATAAAATCAATAAAGAAGAAAGGAGGCAGATTCCTGATGACATTATTTCAACCCCTGGATCTAGTTGTATGCCCTGAATTTGTTCAGTTACATGTCCCAGGAAAATCACCCCCACTTTTTTTTAGTTTTTCTGCTTAAGATGGTTTGGCCTATATTTTCTAACACTTGCAACTGACTTTTGACTAACAAGAGTTGAGCAGGAAACCAGTGAAGAGATAGGAAAGGCTATGATTATAGAGGGGCTGAAACAAAGCAAAGACTATTGTGTTTGGAGACATAAGGAAGACATTACAGCACAAAACAGGGAACACTGAAACGATTCCTCAGTAGGGTGGTGTTTTTGCTATTGGTTGAGGTGCTCAAATCATGAGACAGCAGATAAAAGCAGCATTTCAGAGTTTCAGTTGTGATTTAAAGAATGCATGTAGGAAAAGTAAAATAATTTTAAAAACTTTAAAATTACTTGCACACATAAAAATTTATTTGAATAGTGTGATTTATTCTTAGGCCTATATCATATGATAAGTCCTCTAGTAAATCAAATAATGCTGTTATTGAGGATATTGATAAATATGACATCAATTCTTGTTCATCTTGGCCATCCTCATTTTAGACACTAGGCAACCCCATGGTCATTTCTTTAATACTTAAACTTGAGTTGGTAGAAAGTTATGCTCTTATTGACGGGTGAAAGAAGCAGCTGTGAACTGGTATGGGGGAGTGAATTTCCATTTACTGCTTGGCAGTGTGGTAAACATTATTTTAGGGGTACAAGGTCATTGAAGGCAAAGAGCAGGTGTGAGTTTTGAGGAATTACTGGAGGATAAGGTCAAACTGATGTCAGAGGATGGGGTGTTAGCTAGATGATGGAGGGGCTGAGGACATCCCGTGCACCACCCAGGTGGAGGCATGGGCCGGACTAAGAAGCTCAGGGTGGTGGAAACAAAATGTGTATGTGGGAGAGGTGGGAGATGATGGTAGAAAGGTAGGTAGGGGACACCCTTTAGGGACTTCAGGTGTTAAGCTTCAGAATTTGAACTCTGGCAGCAATTTATGGGATATCACTGAAGAATTTTGAAACAGGATAGTGCCCGTTTATTTAAGTCTCCTAAGATATGTTTTCAGGCTATGACCACCCCTGGGGCTAGTTATAATTGCATGGCAAATAAGGAAATGAACAAGTACATCGATCTGTAGGGTGTTATAGGGAAAGCCTTGACTATCTGTGAGGCTGTGATCAACAGGGCTTCCAAGGGGTGACTGGGTCATTATTCTCATGGGGCTTAGTCAAAGGCCTTGAGCAGAAAGACAGCACTTTGAGAGAAGGAAGCTGTGAACCAGAGGGTGGTTGCTGATTCAAATTCATGTGTGTCGAGTCCCAGCTGGGGCCTCGACATTGATCTTCTGTACTCCTGGATCTGAAATAAATTCAGAAATACAGTCCCTTGGAATGAAAGAAAAAATAAAGGGGGGAATACAGAAAAGAATTAGATTTACTTTAGTGAGAAATTCCCAGCAGGTTATTCTTTTAAGTAGCATGTATTCTGTCCTATTCCATTAATTTTAAAAGGAGGACCACTAGAAATGAGTTCTCTGAGTAACCCAAAAGATTCAGATCAGCTAGTCAACTAATGGGACCCACGTCACCCTTTACATGAATGATGCATGA
Source organism: Phataginus tricuspis (assembly GCA_029783875.1). Taxonomy (NCBI): domain Eukaryota; kingdom Metazoa; phylum Chordata; class Mammalia; order Pholidota; family Manidae; genus Phataginus; species Phataginus tricuspis. The sequence goes on from JAQQAC010000477.1 coordinate 30,316,702, forward strand.
GTAGGTGATAGATACAAAGAGCATTGCCAAGTCTGGTGATGTTTAGTGTCTAAGAAATTGAGGGGTTTCAGTCAAGTGAATAAAGATCCTTCCAGTATAGTGATTTCCTGTGTTTTGGAAGATTAACCAGTGTATGCTTTTGCTAGCAGTTTATTTTTTCTGATTTGACAAAGAGGAAAATTAAAGACAAAGAAAGGTTGCTGTATGCACGTATTAGAAAGATGGGGGATTTATAGAACTGCATTATTTTACTGTTTTGAATGACCCTTTTTTAATGGAAAAGAGACCTGTGACCTTATTTGCATTTCAAATATTCCTGGAGTGGTTTAGTGAAGATCAATGAATTGATTGTCAGAGAAACAGCATGAGCGACAAATTTCTTAGTAAAGAAAAAAGGAATACAAAGACAGAGGATAGTAAGCTCTTCCCAATTCAGAAATAATGGAATAAAAAAGGCTTAGTTCTATTCTTGGTCTCAATTTTCTCAACTTCATATAATCTTTGAGGATAAGAAGAAAAATGCTAACCTGAAAAGGGTAGTTAAATATTTTCTCTGTGCATAATTATGTGACACTTGAATATGGCCCAACATGTATTTTGGGGGTGGGCTACATTTCCCCTTGTCTAGAGCAATGCAGTGTAATAGAAAATGGGTTGTATTTGGATATTGAAATCCACTCTTCAACCATTCAAGGCCAGAGGATGGGCTTATTTTCAGAATGGTTAATAGCAGAAGCATTTGTTATATTAAAAAAAAGTCAAATTCCGAAGAGACAGATATATATTAGTTTTATGTCTCAAAGCAAATAACCACTTCAGCATGTAATTGTCCCAAAGCTGAACAGCTTATAGATATTCATGTTTAACAATCACTGACTGGGTTAGGGCATCCCAAATAAAGTCATGTATGGGATATCAGTAGTCTCACCTATTTTGAGCTACAGCAAGGTTAGAACAGCTCCTTTTCATGGCCCCACTCCTTCTGGAGGCGAAGATCTGGTCTGTGCACCTCAGCTTCTGCTCACCACATCTCACTGCCTGGTTTGTCCCAATGAAAAAATCTGAGATTAAGATCTACCCTGATTTGTGGGTAGGTCTAATGGTTTGCAGGTTGGGCGGGAACGTGGAAGGAGAATGGAAGATAGTTGGCCTGAGAAGCTCAGAATGAGCCCAGAGTTAGAGAATGTGGGTGCCCCATGTGGATGCTCATTGGAATCTGAATTGTGTCCCTTGAAAGACAAGTCAGAGTTCTAACTCTGAGTGGCTGTGACTATGACCTTATGTGGAAAAAGGATCTCAAGATAAGGTCATCTGGGACTTGAGTGGGCCCTAAAGCCAATGACTGGTGTCCTTTTAAGAGAAATAAGGAGAGTCAAGATCTAGAGACATGCAGGGCCATGTGAAGACAGAGGCAGAGATGGTGTTATGCTGCCATAAACCAAGCAACACCTGGAACCTGCAGAAGCTTGGAAGAGTCAAGGAAGTTTTGGAAAGAGCACAGCCCTGTACACAGCGCTGCCAATGTTGTGATTCCCAGCACCTCCAGAAAAGGCCTGCACAATCTCTAGAACTGCAAGGGACTAAATTTCTGTTGTTTTAAGGCACCAAATTTGTGGTAATTTGTTACAGCAGCCCTAGAAACCTAATATGCTCATGACAATATGCTCACCCGGGAGACTCCAATTAAGAACTCTTCCCGTAAACCGTGGTGTCTATGTTCAGCAGGGCTTTTCCAGGGCTCTGCCGCCTGAGCTCTGGGCTGACTCCTCCGCCTGGTTGTCTTATCCTGGTTGCTCTGTGAGCCACCTAGTATCTTATTAATAATTTCATTTTCTTTTTAAATAAGCCAGAGTTGGTTTCCCTGCCTGCAAGAATCTGACTGATGCAGTACTCTAATTAGGGTTATTATCTTTTAACAATACCTATTTTCATTTGCTACATACTGAAGAATGTGTAATGTATATATGTAAGTTATAAAATTGTCATCTAAAGTAAGACCTAGTGATGCCGGAGTTCTTGTTCAGAGAGTGGAAGAATGAACTTCGCAAACACTCAGCGTAGGAGAGCAAGGCAGAGGCTTTTGTTTAGAGAGAAAATGAAAGGACAGAGCTCCTGATTTAGGCCAGGAGGGAACAAGAGAGTCCCGGGGTGGTGCGTTGTCTAGGGGTTTTATAGGCGGTTGAGAGACAAAGGGCTAGGGATGTACACCTGCTAAGTGGTTCTAAAATGTTTACCTTTGAAGAAACACTTAAGTTTCTTATTAGTCTTCCTGGTTATTTACAAGAATTTTATTGCTCTGATTTCCTCCAGGATAGCAGCTTCCTGGTTTGGGAGCATATCACTCAAGGCTGCCTGCTTTGCTCCCAAGGTGGGTTGAGTTATTGTCTGTTTGTTAAGAAACTTACTTTTTAACTAATTGGGTTTTAAGATGCAATCTTATTTTCAAGATGGAATCCTTCCTGTTTTTACTACATTGTTTTGGGCTTACTTGCTACATTGCCCAGGTTGCAAATCACTTGTTTAGGGCTGGAGGAAGAAAAGCAGCACCTGGGTAAAGTCAGAAAAACAAGCTGGGCCCCCCCAGCAGGCCAAAGCAAATTCTATAATAGATTATTTTGCTTTGTTTTTGCCAGAGGCCCTCACCCTACTCTGTCTAAGCCCCGGGTCCCTGTCTCACTAGGACATACCCCTTTCCCCAGGAGATAGCCGCTATCCTGGATTTTGTCTTTATTACCGCTTGGCTTCTTAAAAAAAATAGTTCTGTTCCATGTCCAGGTATGTCTATACAGTGCAATCCTCAGTTCTGCTTATTTTTAAGTTTCATCAAAATAGTACCAGTTTTGTATACAGCCTTGTGGGACTGGCAATATTTTTTTTGAAATCAATACTATTTCATACATCTAAGGTAGTAAGAGAATGAAATTAGTGATATATCTGCTTTTTGACTTCTAAAGTATTTATCATATATTGTGGTAGAGAATTCTTATATGGAAATCTGAAGGACCTAGAGAAGAACTACACATCCCAGGGGATGCCTCGTGCTTTTTTCCCAGGAGCAGCAAGGGAAGACAGACACAGGAGACTACTGGGTCATCCAGGCTTTAGAGGGGCGTGGTTGGCTGGCTGGAGCAGAAGTCTTGCTGGTGACATGTGGGCAGGGCTTGCGGGTGGGAATGGTGACAGTGGAGATAGGCTCGTGTCAGCACAGGAGGACAAGAGACAAAAGCCATGCTTCCTGGGTGTGAGGCAGCTTGTGTGTGTGTGTGTGTGTGCATGCATATGTGTGTGTGGGGATTTGAGAGAGCAAGAGGCTCTGGAGAAAGTTTTAGGTTGGAGAGAAGGGGAAAGGGGATTTTAAAGAAGTGTTTTAGTGGGTGATAAATTTAATACTCTTCAAAAGAGGAAAGCAAAATTTGGAATGCCTGTTTATTTTTAACAAACTTCATTTTTTTTAAAGTTTCAGATTTATAAAAAAACCCAGACAATGGCACAGAAAGTTCCCATATACCTTACTAGTTTTCCTATGCCTTCCATTAGAGTGGTACATTTGTTATAATTAATGAACCAGTGTCAATAGATTATTACTTAAAATCCATCATTTATTTAGATTTCTTTAGTTTTCGCCAAACATCCTTTCTCTGCCCCAGGATCCCACCTGGGATGTCACACTGCATTTAGCTGTCATAGATGTAGACAACTTTAGACTGCTTTTGGCTGTGACAGTTTCTCAGGCTTTCCTTATTTTTGGTGACCTTGCCAGTTCTGAGGAGTCCTGGGCAAGTATTGTGAAGGATGTCTCTCTATTGGAATTAGTCTGATGTTTTTCTTAGGATTAGATCAGGATTATAGGTTTTTGGGTGGAAGACCACAGAGGTGAAGTGCCATTTTCACTGTATTATATTGAGGGTACATATTATCAATGGATTGCCTTTTAAAGTTATTTTGTTTCTTGGACTTTTTTTTTTTTTTTAATACAGCTCCATGTAATAGCTGGACCTATGGGACCACAGAGTCTATTCTGGTTGCAAGTGAGCATAGAAGAAACACATGCTTATTAAAAAAATAAAACAAGCATTTTGGGAATTAATATTGTATATGGCTTCTAATGAAGACTGTCGCAGCACAGAAGCTGGCACGGAGCATTTCCGCTACATTGCCGAGCCTCAGCTCTCTCCTTCTCTGGGCCCCTGAACCCCTGGGGAAGGACTTTGGGTAACAGGCCTTGGTCGGAGCCTACGTAGTGTGTTACATCCCTTGTTTTGCCATGGTGTTCATCTGTGCTGTAATATTAGGAAGAGGAAACCTTAGATATGGCTTCAAAAAAGCTCCCCATTCCAAACTCAAATCTATCTTGCCTGCGCAGAAGGCTGGGGAGGGGAAGTTTTATGTCAGTTAGTTTGTTTATTTTCTGAACACCTTTTGAGCTCTCTGTGGGGTGCTGGAGACCCTAATTTGTACATACCTTAGGGGCAGAAGGTGACTATCCTATAGAAGGCTGTATTGGGCACATTAATAGCTTATATAATGGGCATAATGCTCTGTGAGAGTTTGGAAGGTGCTTTCGCATATGTAAAGTTCTGACTCTGTGATAAATTTGTCAGGTAGGCAAACCATGCATCAGTCTCTGGTTTTATAGGAAATAGCGAGGAGTTTAAGTAGCTTGCTCAAGAAGACACAAGTGGAATGCTGAGGCCAGACTCCTTACGAGGGCTGCTGGTTGCCAGTTGTCACCCCAGTGTATTAGTTTGTTAGAGCGGCTGCCATAAAGCGCCACAAACCGAGTGGCTGAAATAACAGAAATGTACCGTCTTGCAGACATGGAGGTACATGTCCAAGATCAAGTCGTCCGCAAGGCTGTGCTCCCTCTGAAGGTGCCGAGGAGGGATCCGTTGCAGGCCTTCCTCCTCGCTTCTCAGAGTGCTCCGGCTGTGGCAGCGTAACTCCCCCCGCCCCATGGCATCCTGTCCTCTCTGTGTGCATCTGTCTCTTGCGCTCCTGACTTTCACTGTGAGGGCCACTGCCTCTCTCACCGTCCCTCTTTCCTTTTATCCGCCCCTCGCTGTTTGGTTTCTGCCAGAGGTTTAGCATAGAGTTTGGAGGCTTCTCTCATTTCAGACTCTCAGAATTGTCTCTCTGCAGAGTGAGGAGAGGTCCTTCTCTGCATCCAGTGCCCTGCAAAAGATGCAGGTGCTCTAAACAGCCGGGCTGACTGACTTCCTCTCAAAATGCCAGAACCATTAAGTACAGTAAATTTGTTCTACTAGAGAAGGGTGGAGTGCAGTCAGCAGGAGTAAAAGCCATGCCACTTATTGGTCTAAAAAGGTGTTTAGCAGCTACAAATAACCCCCTGGATAAATGGAATCAACAGTCTTTAGGTCTCCAGATGCAAAGGGGCCATTTATTCGACAGCCATTCATTTATTCAACACGCAGTGGTGCCGGTTTGGGTCGAGCTAATTCTGAATCGAGGCCGCCGTCCTTCCTCTTAAGGCTTTCTTCAATAATTATTCTGTTATTGACACATCACTGACCCAGGCATGACTAATGGCTTCGTATTTCTGAGAGATGCAGCTAAAGGTCACCTCGGGGTGGGGGGCGGGGGAAGCCAAGCTGACATTTCCGTGGTACAATGGTGGAGCGAATGGAGATTTTAAGGGGGCAGACCCCACTCAGTCTTTACAGGAGACTTGAGTGCCATTATGATGCTGCATAATCAAATTTTTTCCTTTTCTGAAATCTTTGTTCTGCTTATTAATTAAGTAAATTGACACAAGAGGGTGAGCACCGGCGGTCTGCGGCCCACTTAGGTGTATTGTTAGAACAGCAGTATAAGCTTGATTATAGTCAGTGGGAACAGTAGCAGGTTACTTATTGGGTAATAAGACAGACCCAGGAGTGTCTTTGCAAGAGTTGAAAGAGGAATTTTCAGATAAAGGAGAAAAAAATGTTTTTAATGAAATTTAGAAAATGGGGTCAGAGTATAATTTATGGACTAAGTCTTGCCCTCCGGCATCCACTAAGATAGAGAGACGACAGGGAGGGGGAAAAAATCCAAAGCTCCAGGAAATTTCTCATTAGCTACATCTCTCCTCTTTCTGTCCATCTGTAACTCTGTGTCCACGGATTACCTATTTCTAGGCAAGGTTTGCTATCATCTCCCCAAGATGACTTTTTTCTTTTAAATACTCGAGGATTGGCCTGTAAAAGACTGGCTGATTGCTTCTGCCATTGTCAGTTTTCCTCTGTGTAATATGGGCAGATGAGTCCTTGGTATAGTACTGGTTCACAGAAAATTTGGGAGAAGCAATGAGTATAAAACTCCTAGTGTTTTGTGCCTGAAGACAGGCTGGAAATATCAGTAGAACCCAGTCATCATAGATCAGGGCCATGCCCATTAAAATTATGCACCAAATATTTCCCGAATGAATAGATGAACCCCCCAAAACTTAATTCTGTTTGCTCATTGCGGTGGACCCGGAGAACCTCGTTCTGGAAAGATGGTCTGACACCCCTGGCTGCCTGCCTGCGGGTTGGCTCAGCTGAGCAGAGTAGCCGCGCCAAGGTCACACCCTCTTCCCGGGGCAGCTGCGTCCAGTGAGCGATTGAAGAAAAGTAAGGCCCGGACCTCTCACCTAACTGGGATAGTGTTTGGGACAGTCCATCTTCAAAAGTCCCCAGAGGACTGGCTGAGATGTCCACTGGGACTGCATTGCACCCCACTTCTCCCTCTGCCAAATTTCGCCTCCTTCCCTCCCACATGTGCTGGATCCCAGAGCACTCCCTAAAAATGTGCTGCATGCTAACCTCTGTTTCAGAGTTGGCTTCCTGGGGCACCCATGCTGCGACCTTGATGACATTATGTAGGTGTCATGTGTTGTGCCCCAAAAATGGAAGAGACTGGGGGCTAACTGGGTAGGGCGAAGAAACAATGTTCTATTCATTGATTGATGAGAGGGAACTCCTGTTTATGCTCAAACTTTTATGTGCAATTTGCAGGCTGGAACACAGCAGACACTGTCAGCAGCCACCCCCCACCCCTGTCCCCTGCTCTAGTCTGGTGTCTAATGGCTACCGTTCGCTTGGAGCCAAACTCTTGTGATTCTCTCCCCTTTAAGGCTGGAACATGCTGGGCCTGTTCTGGAAACATAACCGTGTTATACGGAAGATGTTAATGAAGAGTGGGCACAGGAGTTTTATAGCACTTTCTGATTGGCTTACGGCCTTCCACAGAGAACACTGGAGCTATTAAAATGTGCAGTTGGGAAACAGAGACTATGATGTCATCTACATATTTTTGTGACCCTTGTTTAAAGGGTTTCACTCAGTTCTCTAATAAGTGAAGGAACAATTCTGACAGTTCCTTCTATTTATTTTCTTCCCCTTTTTCTCTTTCTCCAGGGCAGATGACTTAATGCAGACCTTCTGTGCATTCTGGAGCTGTTTATTGCTCCTGCCATTTGCTTGACTCTATTGTTTAAAGAAGCGAATAGGAGAGAAGAAAAGTTATGCTCCTTGGAGGCTTTTCTAATTAACTGTTGGAAGAGCCTTAAAAAATGCCTAAGTGTGAGGTTATTTGTATGCCTAATTTCGTTTTTATGTTACACTTACTTTTAAGTGTAATTTACCAAGGCTTAACACTTGTATTCTTTTAGGGGCATTCCGAAGAGCATTGCACAGTTATTACAGCCCTTTAAATGACTGTGCTTTATTTCCATATTCTTTTAAATGGTCACTGAGTGGATTTGGTGCTCTTCCTGTAGTTAGAGTGCGTTTTATTTCATTGTTCATAAATGGTAAATAATTGATACCTGCCATATGCTTCTCTCTCCCTTTCTGAGCACCCGTTTCCCTTCCCCTCTTCATTTTCTTCTGTTCTCTTTTACTATCGGTTTCTGCCCTTATCTTGCTCTCTATCCTTTCCTCTCCTCTCTCAGCAGGTGATTTCAACACCATTTCATTGCTTCTCAATGTGCTCATTTTACACGAATTCTTGAGACTATTGCATTACACAGTGAGGTGAAGGGGGTGGGTAAGGGCACACAGCTTCTTATTAGGTGATGGTTGGTTCAAGAATTTAAATAAGAGAGTGGTTTCAGAGAACGTTTCTTGAAAGGTTTTTTTTCTTCAGATTGCTGACTTGATACCGGGCTAATTCTTGTTCATTGCCTCACTGCTTTCGGACTAACCAGTGACAACCTCCAGAGCTTGGAATTAAGCAATATGTGGGTACGTGTCTGAGACCATCCTTAGCAGGCAAAGCTTCTCAAGCGGCACAGTTTTAAAGGATCTCTCAGGAGGGAAAGGGAAGGAAACACAGCAAGAGAAAATCTAAAGTATGTTCAGTTGGATTAATTTGTTTTGGGGAAATTCCTTCTCTATGGAAGCCACAGAACCATAGAAATTTCAGATTTATTTGCTTTTAAATCCCCGGGGTGGGGGGCAAAAAATAAAACCCATATGTAGACGTTACAGCCCACCAACACTGGAATAGCTCTCCTTTCTGAAATTTTAAAAAGGAGTTAAAAGTTCATGTGGAAATGCAAAGGACCCAGAATAATCAAAACAATCTTAAAAAAGAAGAACAAAGTTGGAAGACTCATACTTCTCAATTTCAAACATTACTACAAAGCAGCAGTAAACAAGACTGGGATAAAGGTAGATATATTGATCAATAAAATAGACATGAGAGTCCTGAAGAAAACCTACACATCTGTGGTAAACTGATTTTTGATAAAAGTGCCAAGATCATTCAATGGAGAAAGAATAGACTTTTCAACAAATGGTGCTGGTACAACTGGATAGCTCCATGCAAAGAATGAAGGTGCCTCTTTACCTTACATCACATATAAAAATGAGCTCAAAATGGATCAGAGGCCTAAATGTAAAAGCTGAAACCAAAAGACTCTTAGAAGAAACCTTGGGATTAAATCTTGGATTTGGCAATTAATTCTTAGATATGACATCAAAAGCACAAGCAACAAAAGGAAAAAAATAGATAAATTGGATTTCTTTTACAATAAACTTTTATTCTTCAAAGTACACTGTCAAGAAAGTAAAAAGACAACCCTCAGAATGGAGAAAATATTTCCAAATCATATATCTGACATGGGACTTGTACTTAGACTATATAAAGAATTCTTACGGCTCAATAATAGACAACCAGATTTAAGAGTAGGTAAAGGACCTTTCCAAAGAAAGACATCTTTCCAAAGAAGAGAACCGAAAGACCAAAAGCACAAGAGAAGATGCCAAACATCCTTAGCTCTCGGGAAAATATCAAGACCACAAGGAGATACCACTTCATGCTCACTAAAACAAAAGACAGATGATAAAAAGTACTGTCAGGATGTGGAGAAACTGGAATCCTCATGCATTGCTGGTGAGAATGTAAAATGTTGCAGTAATTTTGGAAGACACTCTAGTCATTCCTCAAAAGAATAAACAAAGGAATACTACAAGGAGTAGAACCCTGCAAATCTACTCTTAGGTATATACTCAAGAGAAATGAAAGGATATGTCCACACAAAAACTTGTACATGAAATGTTCACAGCAGTGTTACCTATAATAACTGAAAGGTAGAAATAGATGAAATGTCCATCAACTGATGTATGAATGACTAAAATGTTTTATATCCATGCAATGGAATATTATTTGGCCATAAAAAGAAATGAAGTACTGATACACACTACAGCATGGGTAAACGTTGGAAACATTATACTAGGTGAAAGAAGCAGATCACAGAGGTCCACATATTGTGTGATGTCATTTATATGAAATATGCAGGATAGGCAAAGAGACAGAAAGTAGATTAGTGGTTGCCAGATGCTGGGGGAATGTGGGTGGGGAGATTAGGGAGTGATAGCTAAATAATATGGGGTTTCTTTTTGGGGTGATAAAGTGTTCTAAAACTGAATGTGGTAGTGATTGCATAACTCTATGAATATACTAAAACCCATTGAATTGTATACTTTAAATGTTTGAATTATGTGGCATGTGAATTTTATCTTAATAAAGCTATAACCTATGAAAATTGTAATCTCCAATAATTAAAAGAAAGGAGGTGGAGCATTTTAAAGTTGTGGAGGGTAACCCAAAAGGAAAGCAGCAACTTCTCTGAATAATAACTTCTGAAACTCAAGAGGCGCTTTTAAGGAGGTAATTATTCTGTTTACAGATGCAAAAATTGAGACCCAGCAGGTTAAATGACGTGCCCAAAGTCCTGCAAGTAATTGGTGGCAGCGATGGGGAGCTTAGATCCCCATCACAGCCAATTAGTGCAGGGTTCTGTCATTGTACCAGCTCTTCTCAGGTTCCTTCTCAGAATCCTTTGAAGGTAGCAGGACCATGAGACAAAGCAGATTTCAAGACAAATTATGTTAACATTTTAGAGATATTTACATTTTAGACATGTTAACATTAAAGAGATATATAAGCAGAGGAAGGTGGTCAAAAGGTACAAACTTCCAGTTATCAGATAAATAAATTCTGGGGATATGATGAACAGCATAGTAATTAAGAGTTACCAATACTGTATCATACATCTGTAAGTTGCTAAGAGAGTAGATCTTAAAAGTTCTAGAAAGAAAAGAAATTGTAATTATGTATGCTGATGGATGTTAACTAAAATTATCGTGATAACCATTTTGCAATATATTCATGTATCAAATCATCCTGTTGTACACCTAACACTAGTAAAATGTTATATGTCAGTCGTATCCCAATAAAACTGGGAAAAAAAAGAAGAGAAATGTCTCCTGAAGGAATAAACCTAAGCTCACTCTCCTTTTCTGACTCTGGCAGGGCACTGTTGTGCTGTTAGGGACATGGGAAGTGTCTTTCCTAGAGCAGCTGGGAGCGCTGTAGCTACACACCAGAGGGGGAAAATTCAGAGGGCTAGGGCCATTTCACATGGGTGGAGTGGGTAGTTGACTGTAGGCAATGACATGAGCTTTGGGCCAGGTTCTCCTTGCTTCACTATTTCTACTCATTGCCTGCCTTGGCTTTGCCACTTCAGAGTTATGGAATGTGGGGCAAATTACTCAACCTTTCTGGACCTCAGATTCCACCTTCATAAAATGGGGTGTACTGAGGACTAATGTCATAAGATTCCTATAAATACTTCTTTCTTTTTGTTTTCACTTTTTCCTTAATTAATTCTTTTTTTTCTTTTGGTAACAGATTTTTTTTATTAAGAGTTTATTTCAAAAATGCTAGTGCCTCTGGGAGAGGTACAATAAGAGTTTTTTTTTCCAAAAACCCCTCAAAATGCACATAATGGAGGAGGAATATATACATTTAGAGCCCCTGAGCTCCAGGGAAGGAGATAGAAGCTCTTGCCTTGAGCTCAAAATTTATTTGCAGTTTTAAGATTTATTTAAAAAGTCCATGAATTTTGCATTTTACTCCAAGTTTGCATTCTGCTCTAGTTTGTAATGCTGTAAAATAATGGCATTTCCCTATTATTGGCACTCCAAGAAAAATGTTTATCCTGTGGCTTCCTGTTCTCCTGGCATTTTGCCATGTACTCCTCAGAGTCTGTAATCCTTAGGTTGAGCAGGGTGGCCTTAGGTAGCAGCTAACACACTGGCATATAAAGCTGCGATGAAATGGGACACCCAAAGATGACTCCAGTTTTGTCTTGGGCTCATTGGGCCTGATATTCCTTTCCAGGCTGCTGTAAATCTCTAGCTGGAAACCAATGCTGATTTTATTCTCAGACTGAGGCAAAAAGATGATGAAAGAAGTGGGTTAGAGAACTAATTTAGGGGTTTGCTGATGTTTTCAACTTCCTGACAATTTGGCTTTAGATTTAAGGTCTTCTTGGCCATGTGAAGAATGCCAGAGGATTCTTAGTCCTCTCAGAGAGGATCTTTATCAAACCCAATCATCCTGTGCCCCGTCAGAAAGGGCGAGAACTAGAAATGGTATTTGAACCTGAAGTATCTTTTCAGGTAGTAATTATAGTCTTGGGGCCCCTGAAGTTCTCAGGTACAAGGGTTACTTTAAGATGGCCATGCTACTGCGTGAGCATCATCTGGTCTTCTGTGGCCATTAAACTGAAGATCCTGTTGTCATGAAAAAGTACTAAGAGATGAAATGTTCCTTGGAAGAGGATCTTTTTAGAGTAATCTCTCAACAAGTTGTCTTACGCTGCACAGATTGTCTCAATCATTACTAACAGATGCATCTGCAGCAAAAGACAATTTTGCAAGCCCAGGCAGAAAAGAACTCGTGCTTCTCTGAAATCTTTCCCTTGGCTCATATTAAAACTAGCCAGGAGAAGAGACATAGCAAAGTTTATTAGGGACAGTTCCCTGGAGGGGAAAATAATGGAGATAATGAGACAAATATTCTTAAGGCATCCTGGGGCTTCTGAAATAAGCAGACTCCCGTCCACTGAAATAGCTGGTAGGGAAATGGCTTTGTTATGCACAGTTTTACAAAATGTACCTTTGTTATATTCCAAATACACTTGAAATTACCTAAAGGGCCTCTAGCCATTTTTAAAAGCATCATCACCAGGTGTAGCCAACTGAATAGCAATCAAGACTGCCTTGCTGGTGTTGATAAGGTAACACTATAACTTCCTTTATGGGTAAAATTCACCTGGGCTTCAGAAATGACCAGAATGAGCAATGTTCACGTTTGGAACCAGAGCAGTCTGCAAGGGTAGTAATATGGGAAGCGAAGGAGAGGGGCTCCCATTTTCTCTCCAAACTATGTTCTCTTGAAGCAGTAAAAATGTGGGCTAGGGGGGAAAGTGTTGGGTCAGCTGTCTGGTTATGAAGTCTGGGAACTACACCCAGTATAGTCTAATTCTAATCAAGAAGGAAACAGATGGAGTTGCGTATATGTGCATATGTGTGTGAGAGAGAGAGAAAGACAGAGAGAGAGTCTTTCTGGTTAAGGTGAGATAAGCCATCCATTTAATGGTCTAAAAGCCACTGGACCAGACATATTAGCTCTAGGTAAATACAAACAAAGAGTTCTCAAGTCAGCATAAGATCCAGATCTGAAGAATGGAACTTTCATCTATTGTAAATCATATTTTAGAGCCTTGCTTAGTGTGTGTGTCCTATGGCATTGTATGTGGCCATGATCCAGGTATGGAATGGGAAGGTACAGAGGGGGTGTTCTGTGTCCGGGAAGGCTCTTCCATGCTTTACTTACAAATATGTTGACCATCTTCCTGTATGTGTGGCCTTGGCACTGAGATTATGAAGTCCAGTAAATCTGGACGCAAGTTGCAAGGGAGGAGCTTCTGGTCTTTTGTAAAAGATTCATGTGGAGAAATTAGACAGTGGTTAGAGACACATCCAAGAGGCATTATAGTGCAGCGATCAGGCTCACAGGCCTGTGCAGTCAGGCGGCCTGGGTGCACGTCTTACTGTCACTAATTAGTAGCTCAAGCTCACCGAATCTCAATTTTATCATTTATAAAATGGGAATAGTTATTCCCATTTTATGTAGGATTATTTTGACCAAAAATGAGCTGATACATGTAAAATGCCAGATCCATAATAAGCATTCAATAAATGGAGTGATTATTATCTTTATAAATATAAATACGATGGATTATTGATATTAATGGAGAAAATATATGTCAGGAGGACTTTGGTAATCCCAGCTTTGGGAATAATGCAACATATGGCTTTGGAAGCAAAATTTTCTTTACTTCCTGTAGGTTACTACCTTTAGGCAGAAGGGGTAACTAAGTCTCGGTGAAATATTCTGGTCTCACAGACCAACTCTCCACCTTAGAAAGGGCAACGTTCAAATTAGTGCTCAGCAAATGACAAATTGCTTCTTGCCACGGTCTTTTGGAGTCAGACAGGAAGATCAAAATTAGGACTCTTAAATTTCTGAGACTGCTGAAGTCCTGTAAAACAACAAAGCCAGGACAAGAAGGCCGGCTTGTCGGGGAGCGGCCGATGGCTGAGCACCCAAACGCCTGTCCTGCAACGTTCTTGGAAATCCTGGCTCTACCCCGACCTCCTTGGTGAGGCGGGAATAGGTGGGCGTTCCAGCTTGGGGTTGGGCGCTGTAGGCTGGCCCAGACCTGAGACTCAATTCAGCCATGACTGCCTGGCATTCTATAGCTGCTTCCCATTTTTCTGAGATAGGTGTTTATTTTCTGTTTGACTTTGAATGAATATGACTGGACACTTTGGCACATCTATGAACTGAAGGGTAGAGCAGGTTCAGGGCACAGTAGAGACCTGCGTTTTAGCCTCCTTCCTTTTGTCTATTGTTTCCCTTCTGAAAAGGCTCCTCTCCCTCTCCAATCTCTTCCCTCCCCTTCAACAATTTCTGCTTCAGCAAAAGACTTGACATTAGTCATCTATATTTCATAGTGAATTTTTTTTTTTTTTTTTTTTTCATAGTGAATTTAAGCCAGCACATTATTTCTCTCAGAATTGATTCCCCCTTAGCCCCAAATGCCCGTGGCCATTGGACACGTCTTGTGTAGGCTTCGACTTTGCTGTTACGTTCATTACAGCATGAAAACAGTTTCAGGGGCTCCGCGGCAGATTTCGGTGTGATGCAATGTGGAAGAAACTTTGGTCACAGAAGCAGTTTTCATGAACTGATTTTACTTTGATCAAACCAAATGTCATCTGTACCAGGAAAAGGGACAGTGTAAGCAGATCAAGAGCAGCCCTTTATACCAAACAGAAAATAAAAGCAAAAGAAGGAGAGTAGGGAGAAAACAGAGACGGAAGAAGAGGAGGAGGACAAATGAGGGGGCAGAAAGAGGAGAAGGAAGACAAGTAGAGAAAGCATCACCGCCTCCTCCTGGCAAGTAAGAGCACAGACCACGGCAATATGTGACGATATGGAGACGAGAACGCCGGCAGCAGTTAGAGCTTGCTGGTGTACATGGGTGCCACGGGGAACTACACCGGGCTTTACAACTCCTTTCTCCTTTTCTTTGCTTTACAAACCTTTGCCTTATAAAAAGACTTCAAAAGCAACTTACCGTTTTCCTCATTTCTTAGATTTTTACTCAAACTTTGCTTGCTTGCATGCAAAAGAACACCAACCACACACTCCACTTTAGGAGATTTCTATGACTGCCCATCCCTGTTTGATTTTTCTGTTCTGCTCATTACATAGTCCTTTTTCTTGCTAACTGATTTATTTGAAGATTTTAAAGGCCAAAGTTTATTATACTATTACCCTTAAAAATGTACATTAAAAAACAGAATGAGGAGTATTCTGAGGAGCTAGCTAAGTGCTGTGCAAAACCGAGAAGTGATTTCAATTTCTACTTACAGGACTTAAAATGTTGCTTTTGAGTGACATAAAACTAAGGGGAGAAAAGAAGGAAAGAACGTTATCAAAACAAAGCAAAAGTAGTCTGAAGTGTCCAAAAGTATTACATTAGCTTTTTCTTTCTGACAGATTAAAATAATCTAAATAACTTCTGAAACAACAACTTCAGGTAGACAGTATGTTGGAAATGATATCTCAGCTTAAAGAATAACTCTTTTCATACATACAGCGTCAAACTGATGATACTGTAGGAGAGAGGGAATGTGTAGCTTGAGGAACTTGGTACCCGAGTTACAGGTTAAAATAAAAATTTTGTGACATAATGGCTTTCACATGCCTGGTTCAGTGTAGACTATGATGGCAAAGATGCCACTGATACAAGTCACCTGTTCTAATCAAGTTGTCCAATTTATTTCACTTTTCTGCTATGTGCCACCACTTTAAGGGCAGAAAGAATTGGGGTTTCTCCCAGCACGATGTTGGTCCATCGGGTCCATAGTGTCTGTCTGCCACTCTCAAGACTGCATTAGTGGTGATCTTGCCCTCTCCCCAGCACCAGAGTTCAACGCAGAGATGTTTGAGGTGTATGACTGGACTTCGTTGCAGAGATCACAGGGACAAAACTACAACAACAATACGATCCCGCTTGTGGCATGTTTCACGTGTGTCAAGCACGATACCTGGTTTATTCATTCTTCATCATCCCTCAACCTCACAAGTCAGGCAAAACCGACGTCGTTAGCTGAACTTCCCATCTGTGGAAGAGAAAGACTTTCCTGTGCAGACTCCAGGTGGATCTGTTTGCCCGTCAGCAGGGCCTTTCTAAGCTTGGGCAAAGGCGGTCCCTCATGGTCAAGCCGACAGTGGGTAGGT
Organism: Phataginus tricuspis; assembly: GCA_029783875.1. NCBI lineage: Eukaryota > Metazoa > Chordata > Mammalia > Pholidota > Manidae > Phataginus > Phataginus tricuspis. The sequence goes on from JAQQAC010000477.1 coordinate 30,332,851, forward strand.
GGGGGGGGGGCCTCAGGCCGCTAGTTCAGTGCCAGCCTGCATGTTAGTGTCCTGCAGAGCAGTGGCCAGAGCCTGGGCCACAGGACTAACTCCCTGAATGGTGCAACCCAGGTGAGGACAGTCCTGTGCAGTTGCTTTCTTGTATTTGAGCTTTCTGTCTGGAAAACAACTGGAGAAACATAAAAGTTACACTGTTCCATTGTGTTTTGATGTGACTTTTGTGCATGAGGTGTCTTCACTCCCTGTTTTGTCCTGGACCACTCATTGCCAATGGTCAGTAGAACTTTGAGCTGGCACCTAGAATGACCATGGGTGTGGGGTCTGAAGCTAGGAACCTGGGTTTGAACTTCAGCCCCACCTCCTCTCAAAGGTGGGAGCTTGGGTGGATAATTCAACTTTTCTGAGTCTCAGGAGCTTCCTCTGCAATATGAGGACTGAATGAAACACATAACATATGCAAAGCACTTAATGTACTGCCTGACACTACGTAAGCATTCATAATTATTAATTTGATCATTAGTCCAAGAACCTGTATGTAGTGCATGCTACATGAACTACATGCTCCTGAATGCAGGTAATTAGCTTTGTTAATCACATTGGAAATACATGATAATGCTGCATATTTCCTTTTATAGATACACAGTTGTGATGGTCTTAATGATTATCTTTTCCTTCTTATTCTTTATAATGCTCTCTTATGATATAGGCTAGGCAGTTTTACATACAAATAAAAGAAGTATAAATACAACAAAATATGTGATGTATAATATTAAAATGTTAGTAAATATATATAACTAGATATACTTGCATTAGAATATGAAAATTTATCAAGCTTGCCTATTTTTTTTGTTGATCCCATCAAACACATCTCTTTACAGAAATTGTAAGTTGATAGGCATCTTTCTTTGGGCACAAAAGTGGTAAACCATGTGGCCAAACAAAGCTAATGATCTGCGTGTAGATTAGTCCATTGGCCCTGCTGCCCACCTGCGTTTATGTGTAAGGGGTGCGGGTAGGCATATAAATATATACAACTGGCCATCTTAAAGCAAGACATTTAAAATATAATTTAGGCTACAATTTTTTTGACAAAAAACAAATTGATTATCCCTTGTTGATGTCATTCACATTGCAGAAAATCTATTTAGCAGTTAATGTAGTTAATAAAATTATTTCTGAGGTCTTCCCCTATCTAGAAGAGTGGCTTCCTCCTGAAGTTTTGCCATTTTGTCATCTGAGTGCTTTGATTCAGTTAATGGTCAGAACTCTTTGACTTTTGAGGAGGTAATTTAAACAAGACATCATGGAAGAAAGACCTTTCTCTAAATTCTCTTCATGAGGAAATTGGTACCTTAGAGTTAGTATTATTTTCCTTTGAGGGACTGTTTTCTGATAAAGGAATTTTGGCTTTTCATAAAGAACCTCCAAATGTGTTAAAAACTGGTTTAATAATCTGTTTCCTTTCTTGTGCCAAGTATCAGTGTGAAAAAAATTTTTGAATATCATAGTTAATCCGAGGACTGCTAAACCCGACAGACCAATCACTGTGTCGTAAGAGGTGCACCTTGTGTTTTCTGAAAAAATGTTTAACCCACAGAAAAATGGAAAAACCAGTATACTCTTGATAGTCCTTACCAGACTCAATGATTGCTTTAACATTTTGCCACTCTTGTGGATGCACACACAACACCATATATGTCCCTTGATTTGAATTTGTTTGAATTTCTTCTTTGTGATAAGATTCAGGCTAAATATTTTGGCCAGACTGCAACATAGCAGAGGGTTTCAAAGCTTTTAGATGAAATAGGAGGTGACGATTGCTCCATTTTATGCAAGTAAAGAAGGTGGGTAGAGTCATCCCTCAGGGCAGGTGACACCGTGTGACTCTTGCACATTTGAGGTGGGGAGGGGCTTGGAGAATTAGTCACTTGGGGATTTAGTAGATGAGAAGGGTGAAAGACAGAAAGAGGGTGGCTCCTGCCAAGTGGTGCACTTAATTGTTCCCATATTCTCCCCTTGAGTCTAATATATGTATGTCATTCATTCATTCACGAAACATTTCCCCTCCTTCTACATTTCCATGGCAAAATCTAAGGTGTTGTCCCTACCATATCCACTCACAGCTCCTAGGTTGCCTTTCCAAAAGTATGTTTTTCCCTTCAAGGATATGTTTGATAGTCATTTACATCAAGTTTGACTTAAATAAAAAGGTTTGTGGATTGGGGTAAGGGTAGGGGAGGCAATCCCAGGATGATTTGATACAGGCCCTTTACTTACTAAATTCAGCCCAAAACTTTGTTTTGTCTTTCATTTTAAAAGCATGATTCACTAGGGGCAGGGGCAGAGGATTACTGAGAAGAGCTGAGGAGTGTTCCTTAAGCGGGCATCTGAAGAAACCATGATTGAAATCTTTCAAGAGGAGACAAAACAAATTGTAGACTGGGCCCAAATGCCTGAAGTCCTAGAGTCTCCTGGAAGGGCTGTAAATAATAGATTGTTCTTAAAGTAAAAATAAAAAAGTAAATGATAGAAAAATAAACAATAAACTTTGCATCCTAGAATTATCTAGTTAATTTTCTTCTTCTAAACTTCTGTCTACTGGGGCATATTATCTCTATGACAAAGAGCTCAGAAAATAGATTAAAAAATATTGGCCTAACTGTAATCAATAATGTCAAACAGACATCACCTCAGTTCATGGGGGAATGGGAGGTCCTGGGGCCCACTCTCAAGTCCTTGAGCCAGATTGTAGGACGCAATAGGAGCTACCAGGACTTTTTCCTCTAGGTGATTCTATGGTAGTCCATTGGTGAAACCAATGTGATAAAAATCCAGCCACCCCAGCTGTGCTCCAGGGCTCAGAATCTCCTTTCTCCCCCAACACCTAGCAAAAGCAATAGAGTTTGAGAGCAACACAATAGTGAATTCACTGAAAAGACCGAGTTTCCTACTTTCTGTTGTCAATAGCTTCTTGAAGGTCATGGCTAAGTTCGCAGAAAAAGTGGCACATGGGCTGTGAATTAATCGCTGATATAATTTCCACCCCTGTCATCCTTTAGCCTCCACTGGTAGGTGGCTCACGCATAAGTCCTTAAAACGTTCAGCCTCAGGATGCCCCTGTGGGGCTGGCACGATGTAACATGAGCTACGTGCCCCTAATTCCATCTTTATCAGCAACATCTGCCCCCATGGAAAGTCAAGGGCAAAGGTCTTCTGGCGTTCCAAGGGAACTCTCTGCAGTAGGGAGCCTTCTAATTGGCTGGTATTGATCGGTAAATTGTGTCCCTGCTGTGATTAATTCTAGCCCCCCCAGATTTCTGCAGCATCAGCGTGATAGGTCAAGGTTTGGGGCCTCCAAGCATCCTTTACAAATGGAGCTCAGGTCCTTAAAGGTGCTAGAGAAAGACTGCAGCTTGTTAACTCTCTCCCAGCTGCTAGTGCTAACCCAGGAAGCTGTTTTCATTCAGTTTCCTTGCTCTCCCTAATGGCGGCTTAATGGGATGCTAATGTGAGGAACAGAAGTTATCAGATGGCTTGTACGGTTTATGATGGATTTATTACCACTCTGAGTCCCCTTGATGTCCAGCGCATCCTTTCCCCATCCATCCCTGTTATTGGCTTTAGCAAATGGTTTCATAATTAATTAATTTTTTTCCTGAAGGGGGTTAAATTATTTTTGCCCTGCTGCTTTTCCTCCATATCTAATTCCCAGTAGATGATTCTTTTCTGTGTGCCTACCAGAGATGGGATATACTAACAGCTGCTCTCTCCACAGCCTCCTCTCTTGTCCACCTTTCCTGGCTGCTAATGCCTACCCATCTTTTTAGAATGGTGGTTCTCAAACTTGACTCTTCCCTGGAATTACCTGGGAGAGCTTTTAAAACACTTATGCCTGGACCCCGTTCCCAGAGATTCTGATTTAATTGGGCTGGGTCTACTGCCTGGGCATGGAAAAATCTGAAAAACTTGCCAGGTGATTCTAGTGGGCAGTCAGGGCTAAAAACCACTGGAACAGAATCTAAATTTGTCTTAACTGCTACATCCCCCATGATGATTTTTCCATGTCTCCCTATGGCATGATCACTTATTCCTTGGAATCAACAGAACACTTTGTGTATTTCCTTGGAACCCATTAGTACTTTGTATATTTCCATTGGCAGCTTCCCCACACTTTACCTATTTGTGATCTTGTCTTATTGCCACTCTTAGACTGTGAGCTCCTTGTGGGTGGGGACAGTGCCTGAGCTATCTCTGTGTCATGGTGGTAACTTGCACATAGCTGGAACTCGGTAAAGTAAATAAACCTGAGTTGTACCAGGGATGCGCTTTATGGGAATGTGCCCCTTAGCCCCCAATCTCACACTGGCAACGTGAGCGGATTCTCTTTTATGGCCTTCAAGATAGATTTGGCCTGCCTGTGCGTCCCTGTTGCCTTCTACCATCCCTTCTCACCAAGGCGACCACATGTCCTACTTTGCTGGGCACGGCCACTGTT
>JAQQAC010000477.1:30337355-30487447 GCA_029783875.1 Phataginus tricuspis
GACTGATGAATTCTTGCCAAGCACCAGCAAAGTGCTTGCCAGAGTCAGAGCACCCGAGATATCTAATGCTTCTCTTTTTGGAGGCATGTTGTGTTTTATTCAGAAGATGTATTTTGTCAATCACCAAATACAGTGCAGTCTTGTTTATTATATAATTCTTCCAGTGACTCTATGACCTAGGTGGATGTTTTCTCATGTTACAGGTGAGACAGCTGTCACAGAGCTGGTTAAAAGTGGGCTGGGTTTACATACAGGCTGAACTCACTCATCATAGATTGAAGAACCAGTGGGTTTTTCAGCTGTCTCGACGATAAGAGTAGATTAAACGAATGGCTGATCTTATTGATTGGGCTGAAATCAAGTAGGAGAGCTTAACACAACACAAAATTAAACTACAACTAGAAAATAAACAATTTCATGGCTTTAAGTAGAAAAGACCAGAGAGTCAGTAGCTGAATTGAGATCAGGACTGATACTTCTGAGTTTCCAGAAAGCATTATAAAATTCTAGGTACTATGAGGGTTTCAGCCTCAATCGTGGGAGAATTCCCTGAGGGTTCAACATGAACCCTGCCTGGGGGTTTGCCCTGTTCCCCTAGCCCAGAGCAGAGGTGAGCCAGGGTGGAGGAACAGTCCCAGAGATTCCTTAAGGACTGTCTCCATCTCCTTTCCACTCTACTCCCGTAGGCATGACCAGGAGAGAAATGCCTTCCCTTTTTCGACGTAGCTAACATGGGCAAATGAAGCGAATTCACTTTTATTTTTACGGATAAAAAATACATCTTACGGTGAAATAATGGACTAAAAATATGGCTCAAAACACACAAAGCTGGGTAAAATCAGAAACATCAAAGGTAGAGAAAGTCAGAGAGCTGTCTATTCAAACAAAACTAAAGCGACAAAATCCTGGGGGCCTCAATGTACTGTGCTGAAGCGAGTTTTAGCTACTCACGCTGTGTTAACTGCCGAGGAAATGTCATTGAGCTTAAACTAAAATAAGTTTGTAGTCTCAGATAACACCCTACAAGATCAAATAATGTTAGGCCACTATCCCCAGTTATATGAAGAAATAACTCATTGCAATGTACCAGTATGTCAAGATTTTTCACAGGAGGCAATATGAAAACTAGCAGCACGGTGTCAGGCTTGTTCAAAAGCTCATTTGCTCCCCTTAGTCACTGTCCTTTCACCTTTACATGTCATATATCCTGGTCTCTTGTCGATGTGGTTGTCAAAGCGCCAGCCTAATAGTGCTGGCCCCTCAACAGAGATGTGTTAAATGTAAAGATGGCAAGGATCCCCGCCAAAAGGGAAATGCAAAGAACTAGGGCCAGCTGAAGTCAGGAGATACCAGGTGACGATAAGACTGTGTCATTTTATGACACGTATCCCTGAGGTACCAATGTACTTTACACAGAGTTTTTCTTTTTTATTTTCTGTTTTATTATTTTGACATCCTGAATTAAAAAAAAAAGAACGGTTGAGGAAACACATTTCCATTCTACTCAAAGAGAAGCTTGGACTCAGAGAAGTTTAATAAACTGCTGTAGATCCCTTCAGTTTTGGGGATTTCCTGGCTTCCGTAAACAACCACCAATCTGTCGGCCCCTCTCACATATATCCCCACATACACCTCTCTCGACTCTGCTGCACTGTGTTCGGAGGAGCAGATTTAATGTCTGGGATGGAAGAATGGGTGTCTGAGGAGAAGGAAATAGCCCGTGGCTTCCTGCCTCCTGAAATGATCACAGCACGAATCACCCACACCGTCGCCACATGGTTCAGGGCAACAAATGGATGTTTCATTAACCTCAACCTGTTTTGGGTTCTATTCTACCTCCTGAGGTTCCACATCTACAGAACTAAGTAAAGCCTGCAAGTCACAGGGGGCTGTCCAATGACAAGACTACCCACCTTGCAGTTTTTGAGTCACAAGACCTGAGTTCCACTTGTAGCTCTACCCAATTATTAAAGAGAATACCTGTGCCCGTCTTATTCTGTCAAGCGGGCAAGTTAAGCAACCTCTTCTGGCCTCTGATTTCTTATCTAAAGGGCATTTAGGATAACTTACTGGGCTTATTTTAAACAGTCTACCACAGGGGTTGTCACAGTACAGTCTTCTTGCTGCCTATTTGCAGAAATAAAGTTTTATTGGAACAGTCATGCCCATTCATTTAAGGCTTCTGTTTGCTGTCTACCTATGGCCACTTTTTCACTAGCACATCAGAGCTGAATGGTTGCAACGTCTACTGGGCATGTCCTCTATATTATTGTTTATGCCTTTTTGTTTGTTTTAGGTTGGTTCTTACTCTTAAATATGTGCTCCTAATTGGTCACTCTCTGACCACCCTGTCCCTCCCTAGGAACAGACTCCACTTTCTTTCAACAATTATTTACTGGAATGTTTCAACTTCATTTGGGGACTTGACATCTTTGTAATAACGGGAAATTCACCTGGAGTGGCTGGGTCTTGCGGGGCTTGGGGAGCAGGCATGGATGGGAAATGCTGTAGCTCCCTAATTCATGAGTTGGCTCAGAGAGGAGCCCTCACAGACACTAGGTCAGTCTCATATCTCTGTGTAGCAAACCTGCTTTTTGCCAAGGTTTCTATAATTTGATTTTTAGTATTGAAATCTTTAAAGAATTACAGGTTTTTGTTTATTTTTAGCAGGGGTATATTGTGTAAGGGGCGAGTCTACATATTGATTTTTTTCTGAATGTCAAAGTCACCAAAAAAACAAAGGTTCATTCTCCGTTGCTTTGTGAGAACAAAATAGTAAAAACAGGCCTGCTTTGGGGTGGGTCAGAAAATCTGGTTTGGGTCTGTGTTCATCTTAGGTTTATTATGCTGGGCAAGTCAATTTCTGAGAATCATTGCTTCATAAAAAAATGCAAATAATAATAATACTTGTTTCACTGCATGATTTTGAAGCACAAAAGATAATACAGATAGAAAGCTTTGTAAGCTATAAAACCATCTATAAATATGACATATGTATAACAGGGTCTGTTTCAAGGTGTTTGATTAATTTCCTTTGGTTTATAATTTTACATTTATATCAAACTCACAGTTTTAACTATTGATGTTTTATAATATGTTCTGATATCTGACACAATTGATCCCTAAGAATATTTTTTGCTAGTTTTCCCTGTTTAGAATTTTGAGCCCTTGTAATAAGAACCAAGCTTAGCAATTAGTCACTGCTAATTCTAATGACTTCCAAGAAAAGTTGTGTTGTATTTTTGGATAGAATTATTTTAATAAGTTTGAGAAGCCTTGACATCTTTATGTTGAAAATTTCCATCTAATAAAACTGTAACTCTTCCTATTAATTATCAAAACTACCTCTCAATCCAGGTTTTTAGTGTTATAATACTCTCTCATTGACTTTGTAGGTACTTTATATTTCTTGCTATTTGAAAAACTTCCCTTTTCTGTTATTTCTATCTGGCTATGGCCAGTATATAGGAATACTATTCCTTTATAGTATTTATCTTATTCCAAGCCACTCTATGGCTTTTTCTTTTTTATTCAAGTAGTTGATAAACAATATCATATTGGTTTCAGGTGTACAACAGAGTAATCTGACAATTATATACATAATTAAGTGCTCACCAAGTTAAGTGTAGTTCCCATGTGTGATTATACTAATACAATATTATTGACTATATTGCCACGCTATACTTTTATCCCTTGATTAATTTATAATTGGAAGTTTGTCCCTCTTTATCTCCTTCCCCTACTACCATCCCACTCCTGGATGCCCTCCCTCATGGCAACCGCCAGTCTGTTCTCTGTGTTTATGAGTCTGTTTCTGTTGTATTTGTTTGCTTGTTTGTTTTGTTTTTTTAGATTACACTTAAAAGTGAAATCATATGGTATTTGTCTTTCTTTGACTGACTTATTTCACTTAGCGTAATACCCTCTAGGTAAATGGCAGGTATATATATATATATATATATATATATATATACTACATCTTCCTTATCCATTCACTTATTGATGGACACTCAGGTTGCTTCCCTATTTTAGCTATTGTAAATAATGTGGCAATAAACATAGGGGTGCCTATATCTTTTTGAATTAGTGATTTTGTTTTCTTTGGGTAAATTCCCAGACACTCTATGGTTTTTTTTTTTTTGGTATCACTAATCCACAATTACATGAGCAACATTATGGTTATTAGACTCCCCCCATCATCAAGTCCCCCCCACATACCCCATTACAGTCACTGTCCATCAGCGTGGTGAGATGCTATAGAATCACTACTTGTCTTCTCTGTTTTGTCCAGCCCTCCCCATGCCCCCCCCCACTACATTATGTCTGCTAATCATAATGCCCCTGTTTTCCCCCTTGTCCCTCCCTCCCCACCCACCCTCCCCAGTCCCTTTCCCTTTGGTAACTGTTAGTCCATTCCTGGGATCTCTGAGTCTGCTGCTGTTTTGTTCCTTCAGTTTTTTTCTTTGTTCTTATACTCCACATATTAGTGAAATCATTTGATACTTGTCTTTTTCCACCTGGCTTATTTCACTGAGCATAATACCCTCTAGCTCCATCCATGTTGTTGCAAATGGTAGGATTTGTTTTCTTCTTATGGCTGAATAATATTCCATTGTGTATATGTACCACATCTTCTTTATCCATTCATCTACTGATGGACACTTAGGTTGCTTCCATTTCTTGGCTATTGTAAATAGTGCTGCGATAAACATAGATGTGCATATGTCTTTTTCAATCTGGGCTGCTGTATTCTTTGGGTAAATTCCTAGGAGTGAAATTTCTGGGTCAAATGGTATTTCTATTTTGAGTTTTTTGAGGAACCTCCATACTGTTTTCCACAATGGTTGCACGAATTTACATTCCGCCAGCAGTGTAGGAGGGTTCCCTTTTCTCCACATCCTCACCAACATTTGTTGTTTGTGTTTTAGATGGTGGCCATCCTTACTGGTGTGAAGTGATATCTCAATGTGGTTTTAATTTGCATTTCCCTCATGATTAGCGATGTGGAGCATCTTTTCACGTGCCTGTTGGCCATCTGAATTTCTTCCACTCTATGGCTTTTTATTATGAAAGCTTTTAGCTAATTCACGTAGTCTTTCCAGATATATACATGTGGTTTTTCAAGTATCTTAGTTCACAAAACTGATTCTTTTTGTTTTGTGACATATTGCCTTAGCAAGACAATCTACAGTGGTAAAGATATTAAAGGACATTCTCTGTATTTGTTTCTGATTTTGAACATTTCCAGTGTTTACCCATTAAATATAATATTTATTTTAAGCCAGGAGCACCTTTATACCCTAAAGGGGCATCCTTCTAATTCTGTTTAAATGCTAACTTTGTAATTAGGAAAAGGTGTTGATTTTATCAAATGTAGTATCTATGAAATTATCACATAGGTTAATTACTGCTGAATCAGTGAATAATCAGTAAATTATATTTTCCTTGGAAATCAACCTCTGTGGTCAGCTGCCTGGCACTCTAACAGTAACAAATGTGTAAATGCCTTTATGAGTGTGAGTATCAGGGCCAAACTCAGTTGCATGAGAAAGTGGATCAATTCACAAGCGAGGATTGTTGGAGGGAATCCCCCTGAATTTCTCTCCTTGGGCACATTCTCCAAAGTTGGTAGCTTTGAGCAAGTCTTTAAGGTAAGGTAATGACAGCTGACATCACCGTTGTTAACACTGTGAAGAAAGGCATTGGGGGAGGCAGCATGGAATGTGGTGGAGGAGTCCAGCCATGCCACCTGGCTCTGGCATATTCATTACTTGGAGTTCAAGATGATTGAAAAAAAAACAGTAGAGTCAAGAAGTGTAATCTGACCTTCCTTTTTCTTCCTCAAAGCAGGAGATGACATTCATTTGCCCTCCTGTACCAGGGGAAAGGAACATTCTCACCACCCAGACGGGGAGTCCAGGCTGAGAGAAGTCTGTGCAAACAGACCTTGTTGCGGTGGCTCAGGTTCTCGCTCTCCCTTTATACTGTAGTTCCTTTCCACATTGGCCACCCTTTGTTCGACCTCGTACGTGAACACCTGGGCCTAGTCACTTTCTCGGGCCTTCATTTTTCCTGTGAGGGCTCCCGTGGGCACGTGAACCCAGTGTGGGTGTGTCGGTCTCAACCGGAGGTGGGAGGAGCCTGGAGCATGAAAGCCAGCGGCCTGCTCACGAGAGAGGACATCATAAAGTCGTCAAGGGTGATGTTCGTATGTGGGCCTCTCTCCCCCTGAAGGCACGGGCCTTGCTCCCCCGGCCATGCGCATGAGCCCCTCGGCCGCATCTCCCCACCCTACTGACTCCACTTGGAACCTGCTCATGCCTCTGGGTTTAAGACTAAATGTGGAATTTCAACGCCATGGGTCTTGCATTTTTAAATGCCAAGCCCCAAAATATCCTCTCAAGTGTAGACAAACAAACGGCTAACAGTGTCTCTACCAGGTTCTCGCTCGCACATCAGCTGCTTATATGACCTTTCCGCACAGCATTAAAAAAAATGAGCAGTGCTTTCCTCTTCCTCTGGCAGCTCAGAATAGCTCTGTTTCCTTTCCTATAAACAACTCAGATCTCTGGGAATTTCTAAAGCCTAATACTGTCTGCTCAGAAGCCATGACTCACACTCTTTCCTGGCAATCCTCACAAATTCACGAATACCTCTTGAGGAAAGAATCCCAGACAAGAGGGGTCACAGAAAGCCTTAGGTGCCTTCGTTTTTCAAACACAGGAAGCTGAGAGACAAAGGAAAACACCAGCAACAATCCCCAGCCACGCATCCTCCTCTTCCTGGCCGAGCTCACATTCGGGGCTGTCGGAGCCGGAAGGGGAAACCCGCCTGGAAACTTGTCCTGGCCTGACTTTAGCACATCACCCACCCAGCCGCCTCTGGGAATTTACTTAGCTCAGCTTCCTCCTGGTTCTGGGGCTAAGGGTTCTCCGAGGGGGGACTCCCCATACACATTGAATGGGGGGGGGCTTCCTAGCTGCTTTTAGTAGGAACTCTGTGGCAAAAAAAACACACAATACGAAACAAAACAAAAAATACAAACACACACACACACAAAAAAAACTCCTTTCTGCACATTCTCTTCCTAATACTTCCTCCCTTCCTCTGCCCCTGGCCTTGTCTCTACACTTGTTTAGTTCCTCTTTAGTGCTACAGTATTTTCCTCATACTTCCTCAGTTGTCAGGGAACCAAGGGAAAAATGTTTATAGGTCTTCTCCCATCTCAACAGCATAAAAACCTTTGTGTGTGTGTGACTGTGTGTGTCTGGTATGTTATATGGTGTGTGTGTATGTGTGTGTGTGTGTGTGATGTATATGTAAATCATAAGGCAAGGACTTTGGTTGAAGAGGCTGGATGAGAAAAATTGGAAAAATTCTGGTTAAACAGGACGTTGCTTCAGCTCTACCCATTTCTTGACTCCATACTAATGAAAGGACAGAGGATTGATCCCAGCAAATGCCCTGTGGAGGAAGATTTAATCCCAGCTGGCCCACAGTGTGCTCTGAAATCAGTCTCACTGTAACCAGAACACTGGAAGCCTAATGTATCCATAACTGCATGATCTGTGAAATAATAACGCTTTGCATTTACAGAATGTGACACAGGTGTCAGGCATGCTGGTAGGCTCTTCGCGTGCATTTTTTCTATCATTACAATCTAAGAGTTTTTGGTATTTCACAAATAAGGAGGCAGTACTGGAGGCATTTAATTATTTGTTCAGGATAAAAAAAAAAGACATGGCAAAGCCGGAACTGCGATCCGTATGTCTTTGGTAACTAGGTCCGATTCTTAGTGCATCATAGAGCTACCCTAAGAAAGCAAGACGGGTTGGGAATGCGGAAAGAGGAGAGAGAGAGAGATGAGAGAAGACAATTATGTGTGTGTGATATTGTGATTTATAATATGAAATATGTATTTGGTTTTCATCCCTGTTTCTGGAACAGAGCTCCTATAAAAACCTTAGAATTTCCTAAATGATGAGAACAATAAAGGTGTCTTTTGTTGTGTCAGTGAGGTGATGTTTGGACTGCACTTAGGGTCGGCAGTGGAGCCAGCGTTGTGACCAGACAGCTGGAACTCTCAGTCAGTCCCACCCCTGACCTCTGGGAGGTGGGAGTTGGAGCTTCAATCAATTGCCACTGGCCAATGATTTCATCAGTTACACACGTGAAATGAAGCCTTCATAAACACCCAAAAGGAGAGGGTTTAGAGAGCTTTCAGACTGGTGAACACATGGAGAGTCTGGGAGAGTGGTGGCTTAGAGAGGGTGTAGAATCTCTGCACCCTTTCCCCATACCTTGCCCCATATATCTCTTCCATCTGGCTGTTCTGAAGTTATACCCTTTTATAATAAACCAATGATGTAGTAAGTAAAATGTTTCTCTGAGTTCTGTGAGCTGCTCTATCAAATTAATCAAACCAAAGAGGAGGTCCTGGGAACCTCTAATCTATGGCCAGTTGGTCAAAAGCACAGGTGACAACCTGGACTTATGATTGGCATCTGAAGTGAGGGGAGAAGACTTGCAGGACTGAGCTCTTAACTGAGATGTGATGCTGTCTCCAGGTAGAGAGTGCCAGGATTAAGTTAAATTGAAAGATGCCCAGCTGGTGTCAGAGAATTGCTTGGTTATCTGGGAAAAACCACCACACATTGGAATTGGTGACCAGAATTACAGTGAGTATTGCATTAATATGATTTACTAATTTCATTTCCCCCTCAGCTCTTTTGGGTGGCCAGCTTATCTAGGTGTGCCTGGAGCCTTCCCAGTTTTAACACTGAAAGTCTATTATCCCAGGAATTCCCTCAATCTTGGGCAAACATGCACAGGGGGTCATTCCATGGGCCATCATCAGGAAAATTTCTGCTGCAGGTCATGTGGATTACTAGAAGACAAAGGCAATGTGTGTATGACCTGAAAATACCTGGATTGGGGGATACAGTTGAAATTTATGTCTCAAGGGTTGCTGTGTACTGTGTATATCCTGTGTTTGCACCTCTCACAGTGACCGTATAATTTTGGGCACATAAAAGACATGGGATAGTTGCTGACCTGATATGTAAAGAGCAAGGTAGTTTATGTGTCAATATTTGTGGGATGAGCACAAATAATATGATTTTAGGTAAAACAAAATCCATGAACAGTAAGGTTTTTACATATAAAATTCTTGTTTTCTCTATGAAGGTGCAATTTCTCTGAACAATGCTAAGTTATATATCTTGACTATTTTTTTTTGCCTGAGTCCAGGAGTATTCACTTTCTTTTGAATAACTGTGCTTCTGAAAAGTACTATGAAAAAATAGTTTTTGTAAATCGTATTTTTAGTACATTAGGGAAGTCCATTTATAGAGCCAATGTAACCCCTCATGTGGCTGGTTTTGCAGCATCAGTTTTAGACATACAGTTACTACGCTAAGTGAAAGTGGAAAATGCCTATGTGAACACTTGGGGAACAATCAACTTTGAGTAATACTAAATTGGCGGTCTGGTTCTGCCCTGATATGGGTTAATCTCCAACAAAACAGTTTCCTGTTGTCTCTGGAAATAGAAAGAGCCAACCTCCTTTCTCCTATGGCTGTCTCTCTCACACCAATCCAAAAACTCCCCCCATGCAGACACCTGCTTCCTCTTAACTTACAAGGTTTTTTTAAGTGCCTCATCCTTCTGATGTGATGTGTCTGGGGTTTTGTTTTCTGTTACAGCTTTCGAAGAACACTAGGAAGTGGCTGCCAAGCAAAGTAGCATCTTGATACTATAAGGAGGTTTCTCCTGCAATAACAGTCTGGGGGTGACCAAAGTGTATCAGTTACAAGCAAACCCTGAAATGCAATCAACTTACAGTTCAGTTCAGCTCAGCTCTCTCTTCTCCAGTTACTCAATCGGACCTTTGTTCTTCCACCTGGAGAGAGTAACTAAGACCTCAGACATGCTCTACAAGTGGAGAAACTTGGTTTCCAGTGGTACCAATTCAAGGGAGAAATCCAGTGGTACCAATTCAAGGGAGAACACCCCCTCTCCTCTTCCCACGTTTTCAAAAGCAGAATGGACACCTTGGCACATTTGTGTGTTCTGCGGCCCTGCCTGGGTGTGTGCGTCTGCTGGTCTCTCTCTAGAGTCTTTCCTTGGCTCTCCTCCCCGAAGTGTTCTTATAGTTATTTTAAAGGCCTAAATATGGCTTGACCCAGGCTGGGGAAGATCATCTTTCATTTATTTTCACCTCTCCTTCCAGTGGCAAACGAGGCTGACATACGGATTTTTGTTACTTCTTTAATAAATGACTCCCTGGGGTTGCTGGTTTGCAAACTGGCCCTGTACACATAGGGCGATGAGAGACCAAAGAAAGAGGCAGACCACCCCAGATTGGTAGGTGGCAGTTTAATAAGCAAGGAAGCTTACTGGGCTTGTCTCGGGTGGTGGGAAGACCAATAGACTCTGCCCTCTCCCGCCAGAATCTTAAGATTATACAGTGGATGTCTTAACTTGGTTACAATTCATATGATCTCAACAACACCTCACTCTCTCAAAGCTATGTTCTTGGAACAGCTCCCAGTACATTCCCAGAATGAGGGAAGAGGTGAGGAGCTTCTAATTGTCCAGGTCCAAGTCCACCAGTGGTCATATCCTCTTGATTACCTCTTCCAATTGGAACGTGATGCCAGGAAAAAGACACTTTAAAGAATAATGTTTCAGAAGGTGGTGACTGGACAGAAATAGCCCCTGGGTGAGATATACTGGAGGTTGTCGGAAATACTCCTATTGATTCTGTCCCCAGAAGTGTATATATGTGTGTAAAATGCCTTTCACGGACATTTAGGACTTCAGGATGAGGAGAGAAATGCTTTTCCCTCGCCGCTGTTTCTGCTGGCTTGTTGTTTCAAATGGGAGTATTGCTGAAACATGCTGGGGAACTCGCCACACTTCCTTGAGATTCCGAAATACTTTACTGAAGAACAATTACCTCCTCTACTTTTTATAATACTTATTGCTCTTGAGGAAATAATGCCTATGAGTATTTCATTGGGTGTTGAAAGAGGAAGGCGTCTTCCTGATGTGATTTTATAATTTCCTCATTTTTAGAGATGAGGCCCAGAGAAGTAAAGGAAGTCACCCTAGATCTCTCAGTGAGTTTGCATGTATGACTCAGAGCAGAGCTCAGGTTCCCTCTCTGGCGCCCTGTAATTACCTGGGAATGATCTCAAGAGGATGTGTTCCAAACCCTGGAACCAAATGCTCCAGCTCCTCCCTTTCCCTTTCGCTCACTGCTCACCTGGGCTTTGTTTGGTAATGGTCCTGATATAACCGGTTTCCCAGGCTGCCCATGGGGCTCCTCAGAGAGCATTAGTCATGGCTCTTGCCTCAAGGGCCATGATTCATTTCTAGCCATGATTGCATCAGTGTACATGTGTGTCTCTGTGTGAGAAATGCGGGTATTTCTCCAGTCACATGTGCAAGAGTTTGCCACAGCTGCCCCCTGCCTCCACCCATCCCCATCACGCCCCATCACCTATGGCTAGAGAATAAAGCAAAGGAGGAGACATCCACTTGGGACTTCTAACAGATTCAAGGTCCAGTTCTCTTAAAAGATTATAAACACTGCTTTAGGAAACATTAAGAATTAAAATCATGATTATATATACCGGGCATTTGTGTTGCAATCTTTACTAGCATTTTGAGTGAGGGAATAAAGTGAGGCTGGCATTTTAATTAGTCCCTTGTAAAAGTGGTTGGGCAGGATACTCATGCTTGTTGGGAAAGTGCACGGAGATCTTGAGATAAAAGGTTTTATATGAGAGGATGGTTGTTGCTATTATTTTGAACTTTCAGAGTGGTTTCCTTTTTGCATATTTATGATATTAATATAATCTTAATAGAAGGCTTAATGTGCAAGTTGCTAAGCCCATTGCCCAATGGAAAAAAAAATTGTACAACTACTGCAGTGATGAGGCAGTTTTCAACTATACTTAATTATCACTTCCTTAAGTAGAGGGACTTGAAGAAATCTTAAAGAATCCTGGAAAAGTTTCAAGAATGAAATAGCTTAATTTTAAGATTTATGTTTAGGTACAGACCAAATAATATCCTCTCCATTAAAAAAAATAAAACAAGGTGAGATTTGAACATATCAATATTGTGTGGTATCTGTTACTATCAGAGAAATTGGATGTGGAAATGGACAAGGCTAAAAACTGAGGTTGATAAAGTCTTTGAAATAAGGTGTGAAAGAGACAGAGGATTTGGGGTTCTTTAGTGAGATAACTCTGATGTTGACTAAAGCTCTCTTAGCACCAGGCTTTGATGTAGACTATGCATAACTTAAATGGAAAAGTTTGGACACCATTCTTTCTTAAATAGTTGAAATTGTGGCTTTGATCTTGTAGATCATGTTTTATCAACTCTTAAGAAATGGGAATGAGGTCCACTGTGTCGCTGGATAGAAATTTTATTGCATACCTTCTTACTGCTTTTGTATGTCTGTTTCATACAACCATGTTCAGCTACCGTATTTATGATCTCCAGGTTTTGCTGGG
Source organism: Phataginus tricuspis (assembly GCA_029783875.1). Classification (NCBI taxonomy): domain Eukaryota; kingdom Metazoa; phylum Chordata; class Mammalia; order Pholidota; family Manidae; genus Phataginus; species Phataginus tricuspis. The sequence continues at coordinate 30,349,886 of JAQQAC010000477.1, forward strand.
ACTTCATTGCAGCCCAAATCCTATGCTACATTTCCCCAAGAGAATATTCGGAATGTTCACTGTTAACCTGAGCAACCTGATCCTTGGCTTATGATATTATCTCCTAACTCACAAAAATTCATAACCTGTCCAGCAAGAACTCTTAATTAATTTCTTGCTTTTTTCACTTAGAAGCAGTGACAGCCACACTCCTGTGTCCTTCCTTTCCTCCTGCCTTCCAAACTCCTCCTTGGTTCAGACCCAGCCCCTCTGCATGTGCTCTGGGCTGTAGTCCTGCTCACCCCTATCTATTCAGGGGCTCATTCAATTATCACCTGTGCTCTGCTAAGTGCTTTCATCACTCTTTTTCTATTGGCTTCTAGTCCTCACCCAGAAACATACTCAATTCTCACCTATCTTTTTTTTTTATATAATTTATTTTGGTACCATTAATCTACAATTACATGTGCAATACCATGGTGATTAAACTACCCCCTTCATCAGGTCCCCCCCAACAACCCCATTACAGTCACTCTCCATCAGCGTAGTGAGATGTTATAGAATCACTACTTGTCTTCTCTGAGTTGTACAGCCCTCCCTGTGCCTCCCCCCGACATTATGTGTGCTAATCATAATGCCCCTTTTTCCCCCTTGTCCCTCCCTTCCCACCCATCCTCCCCAGTCCCTTTCCCTTTGGTAACTATTAGTCCGTTCTTGGGTTCTGTGAGTCTGCTGCTGTTTTGTTCCTTCAGTTTTTTTCTTTGTTCTTATACTCCACATATGAGTGAAATCATTTGATACTTGTCTTTTTCGGCTTGGTTTATTTCACTGAGCATAATACCCTCTGACTCCATCCATGTTGTTGCAAATGGTAGGATTTGTTTTCTTCTTATGACTGAATAATATTCCATTGTGTATATGTACCACATCTTCTTAATCCGTTCATCTATTGATGGACACTTAGGTTGCTTCCATTTCTTGGCTATTGTAAGTAGTGCTGCAATAAACACAGGGGTGCATCTGTCTTTTTGAAACTGGGCTGCTGCATTCTTAGGGTAAATTCCTAGGAGTGGGATTCCTGGGTCAAATGGTATTTCTATTTTGAGTTTTTTGAGGAACTTCCATACTGCTTTCCACAATGGTTGAACTAATTTGCATTTCCACCAGCAGTGTAGGAGGGTTCCCTTTTCTCCACATCCTCGCTAACATTTGTTGTTTGTGTTTTGGATGTTGGCCATCCTCACTGGTGTGAGGTGATATCTCATTGTGGTTTTAATCTGCATTTCTCTGATGATTAGTGATATGGAGCATCTTTTCATGTGCCTGTTGGCCATCTGAATTTCTTCTTTAGAGAAGTGTCTATTCATGTCCTCTGCCCATTTCTTAATTGGATTATTTGCTTTTTGTTTGTTAAGGTGCGTGGGTTCTTTATATATTTTGGATGTCAACCCCTTATCAGATACGACATTTATGAATATATTCTCCCATACTGTAGGATGTCTTTTTGTTCTACTGATGGTATCCTTTGCTGTACAGAAGCTTTTCAGCTTGATATAGTCCCACTTGTTCATTTTTGCTTTTGTTTCCCTTGCCTGGGGAGATATGTTCATGAAGAAGTCGCTCATGTTTATGTCCAAGAGATTTTTGCCTATGTTTTTTTTTAAGAGTTTTATGGTTTCATGACTTACATTCAGGTCTTTGATCCACCTTGAGTTTACCTTTGTGTATGGGGCTAGACAGTAGTCCAGTTTCATTCTCTTACATGTAGCTGTCCAGTTTTTCCAACACCAGCTGCTGAAGAGGCTGTCATCATCCCATTGTATATCCAAGACTCCTTAATGAAATATTAATTGACTGTACATGTTTGGGTTAATGTTTCGATTTTCTATTCTGTTCCACTGGTCTGTGGGTCTGTTTTTGTGCCAATACCAAATTGTCTTGATTACTGTGGCTTTGTAGTAGAGCTTGAAGTAAGGGAGTGTAACTCCCCCTGTTTTATTCCTCCTTCTCAGAATTGCTTTGGCTATTCAGGGTCTTTTCTGGTTCCATATGAATTTTAGAATTATTTGTTCGAGTTCATTGAAGAAAGCTGTTGGTAGTTTGATAGGGATTGCATTGAATCTGTAGATTGCTTTAGGTAGTATAGCCATTTTGACAATATTTATTCTTCCTAGCCAAGAGCATGGGATGCATTTCCATTTGTTAGTGTCCTCTTTAATTTCTCCTAGGAGTGTCTTGTAGTTTTCAGAGTATGGGTCTTTCACTTCCTTCGTTAGGTTTATTCCTAGGCTTTTTATTCTTTTTGATGCAATTGTGAATGGAATTGTTTTTCTGATTTCTCTTTCTCTTATTTCATCGTTAGTGTATAGGAAAGCAACAGATTTCTGTGTGTTAATTTTGTATCCTGCAACTTTGCTGAATTCAGACATTAGTTCTAGTAGTTTTGGAGTGGAGTCTTTAGGGTTTTTTATGTACAGTATCATGTCATCTGCAAATAGTGACAATCTGACTTCTTCTTTACCAATCTGGATGCCTTGTATGTCTTTGTTTTGTCTGACTGCCATGGCTAGGACCTCCAGTACTATCTTGGATAACAGTGGAGAGAGTGGGCATCTCTGTCTTGTTCCCGATCTTAGATGAAAAGCTTTCAGCTTCTCTCTGTTACATATGATGTTAGCTGTGGGTTTGTCATATATGGCCTTTATGATGTTGAGGTACATACCATCTATACCCATTTTGTTGAGCGTTTTAATCATGAATGGATGCTGAATTTTGTCAAATGCTTTTTCAGCATCTATGGAAATGATCATGTGGTTTTTGTTCTTCTTTTTGTTAACGTGGTGGATGATGTGGATGGATTTTCGAATGTTGTACCATCCTTGCATCCCTGGGATGAATCCCACTTGATCATGGTGTATGATCCTCTTGATGTATTTTTGAATTCGGTTTGCTAATATTTTGTTGAGTATTTTTGCATCTATGTTCATCAGGGATATTGGTCTGTAATTTTCTTTTTTAGTGAGGTCTTTGCCCGGTTTTGGTATTAGAGTGATGCTGGCTTCATAGAAAGAGTTTGAAAGTATTCCCTCCTCTTCTATTTTTAGGAAAACTTTAAGGAGAATGGGTGTTATTTCTTCTCTATATGTCTGGTAGAATTCAGACGTGAATCCATCAGCTCCGGGGGTTTTGTTCTTGGGTAGTTTTTTGATTACCGATTCAATTTCGTTGCTGGTGATTGGTCTGTTTAGTTTTTCTGTTTTTTGCTTGGTCAGTCTTGGAAGGTTGTATTTTTCTAAGAAGTTGTCCATTTCTTCTAGGTTTTCAAGCTTGTTAGCATATAGATTCTCATAATATTCTCTTATAATTCTTTGTATTTCTGTGGGGTCTGTCGTTATTTTTCCTTTCTCATTTCTGATTCTGTTTATGTGTGTAGATTCTCTTTTTCTCTTAATGAGTCTGGCTAGGGGTTTATCTATTTTGTTTATTTTTTCAAAGAACCAGCTCTTGGTTTCATTGATTTTTTTCTATTGTTTTATTCTTCTCAATTTTATTTATTTCTTCTCTGATCTTTATTATGTCCCTCCTTCTGGTGACTTTGGGCCTCATTTGTTCTTCTTTTTCCAATTTCAATAATTGTGTCTTTAGACTGTTCATTTGGGAATGTTCTTCCTTCTTTAAATAGACCTGGATTGCAATATACTTTCCTCTTAGAACTGCCTTTGCTGCGTCCCACAGAAGTTGTGGCGTTGTGTTGCTGTTGTCATTAGTCAACCCACTGATTAATTAGGAGAATGTTGTTAAGTCTCCATGTATTTGTGAGCCTTTTTGATTTCTTTCTAAAATTCATTTCTGGTTTTATACTTTTGTGATCTGAGAAGTTGGTTGGTAGGATTTTAATATTTTTGAATTTACTGAGGTTCTTTTTGTGGCCTAGTATATGGTCTATTCTGGAAAATGTTCCATATGCACTTGAGAAGAATGTATATCTTGCTGCTTTTGGGTGCAGAGTTCTGTAGATGTCTGTTAGGTCCATCTGTTCTAGTGTGTTGTTCAGTGCCTCTGTGTCTTTACTTATTCTCTGTCTGGTTGATCTGTCCTTTGGAGTGAGTGGAGTGTTGAAGTCTCCTAAAATGAATGCATTGCTGTCTATTTCCTCCGTCAATTCTGTTAGTATTTGTTTCACATATGCTGGCGCTCCTGTGTTGGGTGCATATATATTTATAATGATTATATCTTCTTGTTGGACTGACCCCTTTATCATTATGTAATGTCCTTCTTTATCTCTTGCTACTTTCTTCGTTTTGAAGTCTATTTTGCCTGATACAAGTACTGCAACACCTGCTTTTTTCTCTTTGGTGTTTGCATGAAATATCTTTTTCCATCCCTTCACTTTTAGTCTGTGTATATCTTTGGGTTTGAGGTGAGTCTCTTATAAGCAGCATATAGATGGGCCTGGCTTTTTTATCCACTCTGTTACTCTATGTCTTTTGATTGGTGCATTCAGTCCATTTACATTTAGGGTGATTATCGAAAGATATGTACTTATTGCCATTGCTGGCTTTATATTCGTGGTTACCAAAGGTTCAAGGGTTGCTTCTTTACTATCTAAGAATCTAACTTAACTTTCTTGTTAAGTTATTTTGAACACTGTCTGATGCTTCTTTATCTCTCCCTTCCTATTCTTCCTCCTCCATTCTTTATATATTAGGTGTTTTATTCTTTGCTTTTAGTTAGTATTTGGATGGTCTGCTTTCTTTGCTATGATTTTATTTTCTCTGGTGACATCTTTTTAGCCTTAGGGGTGCTTCCCTCTAGAGCAGTCCGTTTAAGATATCCTGTAGTGGTGGTTTATGAGAGGCAAACTCTCTCAACTTTCGTTTGTCTGGAAATTGTTTAATCCCTCCGTCATATTTAAATGATAATCGTGCTGGATACAATATTCTTGGTTCGAGGCCCTTCTGTTTCATTACATTAAATATATCATGCCATTCTCTTCTGGCCTGTAATGTTTCTGTTGAGAAGTCTGATGATAGTCTGATGGGTTTTCCTTTGTAGGTGATCTTTTTTCTCTCTCTAGCTGCCTTTAGTACTCTGTGCTTATCTTTGACCTTTGCCATTTTAATTATTATGTGTCTTGGTGTTGTCTTTCTTGGGTCCCTTGTGTTGGGAGATCTGTGGTCTTCCGTGGACTGCGAGACTATTTCCTTCCCCAGCGTGGGAAAGTTTTCAGCAATTATTTCTTCAAAGACACATTCTATTCCTTTTTCTCTCTCTTCTTCCTCTGGTACTCCTATAATGCGAATATTCTTCTGTTTGGATTGGTCACACAGTTCTCTTAATATTCTTTCATTCCCAGAGATTGTTTTATCTCTCTCTGCTTCAGCTTCTCTGTATTTCTGTTCTCTGATTTCTATTCCATTAAAAGTCTGTTGTATCTCATCCAGTCTGCTGTTAAGCCCGTCGATGGCTTGTCTGATTTCTGCATTGTCTTTCCTCACTTCCCTCACTTCCTCCCTCAGCTCTTGCACATTTCTCTGTAGATCCGTCAGCATGGTTATGACTTTTATTCTGAATTCTTTTTCAGGAAGGTTGTGCATGTCCATCCCTTCAGGCTCCCTCTCTGGGGTTGTCTGGTTGTTGATTTTAGTCTGGACCATATTCCTCTGTCATTTCATGGCTATATAAGTGGTTGCCGGTAGTTGCCACGTATGTCAGCTGGGCTCTTTATGACTTTAAAAAGGAAGAAAAAGAAAGAAAGAAAGAAAGAAAAAAAGAAAGAAAGAGAAGAAAAAACAAAAACAAAAACAAAAACAAAAAACGCCCACCAGGAGTGGATTCTGTGGGGATGCTGTAGGTGGCGCTGTTGCTCCACTATTCCGCAGCCATGGCCAAACTGCTCCGCAGGGCCCTTTATAGCTCTGGCCGGGGTGGGAACGAATGGGAGGCTGTTGATCTCTGTGGGAAGTCTAAGTGCGGCCACCCTTTCCCAGTTGCCAGCTAAGGGTTACGAAACTCCCCAGGACTCCCAGCCTGCTGGGCTGAGTGTGCCGGGGCAATCCGGCTCCTCCGCTGGGCTCCTGTCTCTTTAAGACCGCTGAAAAAAGCGCACGCTTTTCTTCTTTTTTTTCTCTTTCCCAGAGTCAGCTGAAAGCAACCTGGGGCGTTCCCCGCTCAGATCCTGCACTGTCTGTCTTTCCAATCTCTAATACACTGCGCGATGTGTGTCAGCGCTCCCTGCGCAGATCACCGGGGCTGGTTATTTCGCGGGCCTGTACTTCCACTCCCTCCGGGCTCTGAATCCTCTCCTCCTGCCAGTGCACTGGGGTGGGTGAGCGCTCAGGTCCCGCCAGGTCACGGTTCTGTATCTTACCTGCCTCGTGGGGTGCCAAGTCCTCTCAGGTGTAGCTGCACGCTGTGCGCTTTCCTGTGTATTCTGGTCTCTCTTTTAGGAATAGTTGTATTTGCTGTGTTTTGGTGGATAATTATAGAGTTGGGAGGAGATTTCTGCCGCCCTGCTCACGTCGCCATCTTCCCAGAAGTCCTCTCACCTATCTTATGGAAGCATATACAATGTTCCCTTGACCTAGGGTGTCCTAGCTTCCATAACTGTCCTTTCTGTATACAGTCACAAGAATAGTTCATACCATTACTCTTCCTTCCTTATGTTTCATTTATTACTTAACTTAGCTCAGTCTCACTCCCGTTCCTACTACTCCCCAGGAAATGCTCTCACCAAGATCATCCAGCCGCTTTGGAACTCCAAATCTGACAGCCTGTTTGGTGGGCTTGCGTTATTTGACCTCTTGGGGCAGTTTCCCTGGGTAAAATCTGTGGTGTCATTCTTGACTCCTGTTTTTCTGTCACATCCCACATCTGGTCCAACAACAAATTCTTCCAGTCTACTTTTGAAATCTATCTAGAATTCAACTGCTTCTCTCCATCCCACCACCTGATCTAAGCTACTATCACTTCTTGCCTGAATTATCACAATGGTGCCCCAGTAACCAGTGCCCCAACTCTGGCCCTCATCCTCTTACACCCTGTTACCAGCCTGCAGCCAAAGAATTTCATGCTTTAATTAGGTCACGCTGTCTGTCTCCTCAGCACCCTCCAGTGACTTCCCATCTCACTGAGTGGAAGTCAACGTTTTTTGTAGAACCCTCAAGGCCCTGTGCAATCCTCACCCTGGTACCTGTCTGTACTCATCTCCCACTACTTCCCCCACCTTCCCAGAGCAGGATTACCACAAGGCAAGAGAAGTGGGTGGGGTGCAAAATTTAAGAAGGCTCGCACCCTCAGGGTCATGTGACAACTTCTTAAAATCCTTCGTCTTAAAGCTCTCCTTTCCTTGCTTATGCTGCCTGGATTTCCTTCAACTTCTTTGACCTTCTCTGTAATTCCACCCCCGTCCCCATCTACACAGTGTGGTGTAGTTAGGAGATGGTCAGGTTTTTGCTGTGCACATAGGTAAGCAGGATGTCTGGCATATAGCAAGCTCTGCAAATATCAGTTATAAAAATAATTATTATGGTTGCTTCTGTGTGTGTCCCCTGAAAGTACCTTGTCCTCTAGCAAACCACTTGAGTTTTTCCAAAACAATTGCAACATTTTTCCTGATACAAAGTGAATAATTTTGCCTCTCAAGTAGAGAAGACAATGACCTATTTCATATTTCCTCTTATTAAAAGGGGGTGTGGTCATCTTTCTGCTCCCTTTCTACTCTTAATCCCCCATATTTCTAACCTTTTTTTCTGACCCCTCAAGGGTGGAAGCTCAGGGTAAGACTTATTAATGTTTAACACTTTTGCTCTCTCTGCCGGATGCTGCCATGCTTTCTCCGGAGACAGTGCTCGTGGTGTTCTCTGACCCGGAGTTCCCCTACCAGGAGTGAATGAATGTCTGCTGTGACTGCCCGGGAACCCTCAACCATGGCTCCAGAGTGAAAACACCCCAGTCGCTCAGCTTTTTCTGCTCTCTCCAGCCATGCTTCAGACAAGCTTGGGAAGCCTGCTTTGCTCCCCTCAAAAAACCTCATTATATAAGTAATAAACCTTTTCACACCCCTGTGGTGTAGGTGTGGTCTTGACTGGTGAATAGTCTCCCCATCTGAACCAAATTTGTGTGGGTGTATTACTGACCTAGGGTACTTGAGCTCCACATGCCAGAAGAATTAGCAGCAGACTCGGTCCTGGCCTGGGCAAGGCTTTACTGGGGCTTATGCTCCCGCCCAAGGGAGGAAGCACACAGCGCAGGGAATGAGTCCTTGGGCCGGCTCTTCGAGATGAGGTGGGGGAGGGTTTCTAGAAAGACGGTGGCAGGAAAAAGGTGACTAGGTGGGTAGTTCATGTTAAATCTCTGCCTGGAGGAGTGATTTTTAGTATTATTGGTGAAAGGTCAGCACTGGGGTACATCTTGGTGAAAACTGGCTTGGCCTGGTTTTGGCAGCCATAGCAGCCAAGTTCCCCCTTTAGGTGACACCCGGCTTCTGCATTCCTGCAGATGCACTCCTCAGACGGTATATGGCTTAGCCCTCCTTTAAAGGAAGCAGCCTAGGAATGCTGGATTTTTCAGTTGGCATGAGGGGTGAGGGACAATAGGAAGAGGGCCTGGTTCTTTTCTGTTCTGTCTCACAATAAAATAGAAATAATTGAGTGGGGTCCCACAAAGATTGGTGTAACAAACAGGGTGACCACATTATCTATTTAGTCTGATATTAGTGAGCTATTCTAGAACTCTATGGCTGCTGTTTGCATGATATATCTCTTTCCATCTATCTTTTTATTTATTTGTATCTTTCAATCTAAAGTATGTCTCCTGTAAACAACATGTAGTTGGATCTTTCTTGTTTTTTAAATCCAATCTGATAATCTCTTCCTTTTGATTGAGTTGTTAAATGCATTAACATTTAATGTTATTATCGATACAACCGGATTTACATTTGACTTTTTGATTTTTTGTTCTCTGTGTCTCATGTCTGTTTCCTATTTCTCCTCTACTACTTTATTTATTTTTTTAAACTAGGCTTTAACTCACAATATAGATAGGTCATGGGGAAGGCAGTATAGCACGGAGAAGACAAGTAATGACTCTATATTATCTTACTACGCTGATGGACAGTGACTGTAATGGAGTTAGGGGGGTACTTGATAATATGGGTAAATGTTGAAACAACAATGTTGCTCATGTGAAACCTTCATACGATTGTACATCAATGACACCTTAATTAAAAAAAACTGGGCTTATTTTTTAGAATACTTTTAGACTTATAAAAAAATTGAGAAGAGTTACAATATATCCCACCCCTAATTTTCCCTATTATTAACTTATTATATTAGTATGGTACATTTGTCATAATTAAAGAATCAGTATTGATATATTGTTATTAACCAAATACCATAGTTTATTCATATTTTCTTAGTTTTAAAATTTTTTTGATAAAATATATATAACACAAAAATTACTATTTTAATCCATTAAAAATGTACAGTTTAGTGGCCTTTTGTGCATTCACATTATTGTGCAACCATCACCAAAATCCACCTCTAGCAATTCTGTTTTTTTGTGTCTGGCTTATTTCATCCATGTCATTTAGTGTTGTGTCTTCAAATTTCATCCACGTCATCAGCCTACACAGAATTTCTTTCCTTTTTAAGAGTGAATAATATTCCACTGCATGTACATATTACACTTTGTTTTTTCATCTGTTGATGGAAAGTTGGGTTGATTTCACCTTTTGGTTATTGTGAATAATGCTACTATGAACATGGGTGTACAAATACCTGTTTGAGTCCCTGCTTTTGATTCTTTTGGATATATATCCCATATTCCTTAGTTTTTACTTATTGTCTCTTTTTCCCTCCAGGATCCCATCCATGATACAACATTCTATTTAGTTTTCACATCTCCTTAGGCTCCTTTTGGCTGTGACAGTTTCTCAGACTTCTATTATTTTTTGATGATTTTGATAGTTTTGAAGAAAACTGTGCTCAAGTATTTTGAAGGATTCTTCTCTACTGGAATTCGTCTCATGTTTTTCTCCTGCTTATATTGGTGTTTTGGGACTTGGGGAGGAGAACCACAGAGGTCATATGCCAGTTTTGTGATCTCCTATCAAGGGTACTTGTTATCAGCATGATTTATCATTATCAATATTGACCTTGCTCCCTTGGCTGAGATAGTGTTTTTCAGGTTTCTCCACCAAAAAGTTACTTTCCCTACTAACACCATTCCGTACTGCCTCTGTGGAAGGACATCGCTACGAGCTGTCCACATTTAAGGAGGCCCCTTATTAGGGATGAAATACTACATAAATTATTTGAAATTCTCCAGTCAGGAGATTTGTTTCTTCTCCCCCATTTATTTAATTATTCAAATTTTTTTTTTTGGTATTAGTGTGGACTTATGGATACTTATTTTATACCAGGGTTATAATACAATGCCTTTGATTAACTTTTTTGCTCAAACTGTTCCAACTTTGGCCAGTGAGGGCTCTTTCAGTTGGCTCCTGTATCCTTTTGGCATATCCTTATCAATATATCAAATCATTTTTTTAGTACTTCCTTATTTTCTGTCATTACAAGATGCTCCAGGCTCATCTTGTATATTTCCTGCCCCGACCTAGAATCGGTCATTTGGGAGAACGGTATTACAAACCAAGATAGGGACGCTCGTGACTACTGTTTTTCATGTCTCATAATTTTTTGTTGAAACTGGACATTTTGACAATATATTAAAGCAAATCTAAATAGTTTAGAGAGTGGTGGTGGTTATTGGCTTTGTCAATTGTTTGTTTAGTGACTTGGCTTAAGAAATCCTGTGACATCTATTTCCCCCACAGAGTGCAGCCTCTGGTATCCATGCTTACATTTTTTTTTCTTTCTTTTCATCTTTTAGCCTGGCTACCTAAGGGCTATCCCTCGTTCTGAGTTGGCATAAGCCACTTAGTGCTTGAAGGTTGTATGTAGTCACCATATCCGGTTAGATTTTTGCTCTCTACCTCTCCATGTATGTAGCTTAGAGGCTGTATCACAGTTCAGGGAATTTGTGTTTATCGCCTCACCTTCAGCCAAGGACTAGTAGCTCGGAGGTTCTTTCTCTGATTGCTCCTAGGAGGACTCAGCCTTAAGCTTGCCCATAATCTTCCAGTTTGTCAGGGGTGAGTGTGATTTGATTATTAAACCTGGCTTCCGAGGAGTCTTCCTTGGGTCAGAACACCTTATTGTTCACTGTCTGGTCAGAGGTTGTGTTTAAGCCCCTGTGCCAGCAAGGCTTCCACCCTAGGTTGACTGTGGTCCCAAGAAGGGCTTTTCCCCGCTGTTCTTTGCCCAGTTCTATTAAACTTCTGGCTGCTCTGCTGTTTTTCTTATATCCTGGAGCTATCGGATTCATTTTAATCACCCTCTCCCAAGATCTGCATTGTTTTCAACAGCACCCTTAGGCTTGGAGTTCTCCACCCTCTGTTCCGAATAGCCCACCCCTTCAGGCAGAGCTGCAGACTCTTCATCCTTAGGGTCTGCCTCACCCCTGGGTAGGAGCCCCATGGTAGGAGCCACTGCGCAGAGCTAGAAGTTATAGTCCAGTTCTGTGAGTGGGCACTGGTTGTGGGGGTGGGCAGTGCCAGCCCTGGCCTTCTCGACTCTCCTGCCCAATGTGGAACTTCTATGATGTTCCTGGGCAAGGGTGGTCAGGGTCCCAGTATTCTCAGTAGGCTCCAACTGGTGTAGGACATGAGGAGGGAGCTGCATTTGGTCGGCCATTCCTGCTAGGAACAGAGGTTTTGCAACATTAGGCTGACAGGGGAGGGGAATGGGAAATGCTGCTGGCAACGTGCTCCTCCTGGAGTGAACACATAGCCTCAGGCCATGCACTTTGGGGCTAGGAGTCCCTTACCTTCTCAGCTGAGCATGCCCAAGATACAGTTTCTATAATATGGAACTGGGAGCGGGGAGTTAAAGGAATAACTGGTCATGGCTGAAATGTCATTGATGCTTGTTTGAGGACGTTTAGTAGATTATCTTGAATAATATTTCTCCTTTTGCTCTATGACCTTAGGACAATTTCCAGAGACTTTAAATGACTTTATTTTTATTCTTACAGATATAACCAGTTAAATTGATGTTTTGCTGGGGAGAGTCCACGGGACGTCCCACCCATCCTATTTTAATATCCTTTTACAACCAGTAATATGTTCCCTATTATGAATACCAGAGACAATCTTCCATGATGTTAAAGTTGCTGATGCTACAGATTGCTTGGTGGGGAGCTGAGATTTGAGAGCCGAGGAGACCATGAGAGCCTATAGGAGGACTAAGGAAAGAGCTGCCATAGCCATCAGTGGGGAAAAGGTGCTGGAAACAGGTTTTATTTTCATCAGTGGCCTCTGATTGTAATTTGGGTTGAAGATCATGCCCCGGTTTTCTTACTACATTCCTCCCAGCCTTCTGGGGATCCTGGTAGAGCCATCTGATGTTTCCTTAGGCATCTGAACTAATATCAGCATCAAGTAGCATCTGTTCACTGTGAGAAGAGAGAATGCACTTCAATTGCAGCAGAGGAATTTGGGCTTAATGTGAGGAGATAGTCCGTGATCAAAAGCTTCAGTCTGAGAGGTCTTTTTCAAGTGTAAATCAGATCATGCCACTCTCCTGCTTCAAGCCCTCCAATGGCTGCTCAACGCAATTAGAATAAAGTCTACATTTCATTTCACTGTCTGTCATTCACCCCGCTCCAGTCACTCGGGCTTTCTTTCTGCTCTTCAGTTCTCCCAGGCTTGCTCCTGCCCCAGGACCTTTGCATTAGCTGGTTCCTCTGCCTGGAATGCTCTTGCTCAGATCTCCACATGGCTGCTTGTCATCAATGGTCTCAATTCCAAGGACACCTCAGAGAGGCCTTTCTGGACCTACCTTTCAGTATCTAAGGTAGGTCCCCCTCACTCTCAAGTTTCTTTGTTCTCTATTCATTATTAACCTTCCTCTACTTCCCCACTAGAGTGTAATTTCCAAGAGGCAGGGGTCTTGATTTTCTTTTGTTATTTTCTCTTTTCTAAGTACTTAGAAGAGTGCTTGTCATCCAGTGAAAATTTAATAAATCCAAAGAATAAAAGAAAAATGAAAATATGGTGTGGAATGATTGTCCAGTTTTCTTTTTAAAGAAAAGAATAAAATACTCTCTTGATGAGGTGTCTCTGAAGAGGGGCCTAGATGAGGTCCATGCTGAGGTCTTACTATGTGGAGACTCATTTTGCTAGCAGAACAGTGCTTTACAGAAAGTGGCAGACTAAAGTGTTTTCTAGGGGAATAAATCCTTCAAACAAGGGCAATTCAAAATACATTCAGTCGTTCAGGTCCTGGTTTTTAGTTCCACTATGACCCCTGCCTGGATAATTTCATGTGTACTTGTACCCTCTGTTAGCTGTGACACGCAGGGACAGCCACATTAAGAGTGATTGCACCACTGTTGACCTCATATAGTTGTGATTGCAATAATGGCTTTGAAGACTGTGACTTGTAGAAGACACAGAAACCCCAATAATGCTGGCTTTGCCAATTTAAACAAATCCTGGCTCTCCTCTATTTCATCATTCAGATGAATGTCCTCTCCCCCACCACAGTGACGAAACTAGGTATTTGGTTTCAAGATGTATTTTCTTTATCAATTATTTTGCCAAGAAATTCTTTTACCTTGGATTTGAAAATAAGCTTGTAGAAAATATAGGAAGTTGACCCTAGTTTTAACAGGTCTAGGACTTTGAAATCTGCATTATAGAAGGGCATGGAAACATGATATTTGATCAGGGAGGTAAGGGAGAACTATATAGGCTCTGTTTAATCAATAATGAACCAGATATATTCCATAAAGAAAATATTGGGTGCCTGGTCTGTTTGCTCACCAAACTCTTAGGAAAGATTACATATAAAGAATAATTATCACATATTTCCTTTGAAGCTGTGACTAAGAATACAGAAAATTCCAGAGTTCACCAAATAGAACATAGAAGCCAGATTTTAAAATATGCCCATCCTCCAGTTCCTGAAGTAGAAATATGAGTTCTCAATTGTCCAAATTGTTAGTAACTTTAGAAGTTCACACAGGAAAATCTGCATTTCAAAAGTTCTCTTATTGTAACAATTTTCAAATACATGAAATGGTTGAAAAGGTGGTACAGTTGTTTACCTATATACTTCACCACCTAGATTAAAAAATTGTTAATATTTTACTGGTCATTTGAATGTAATACTTCATATTTAAATACTTCAGTATGTATCTCTTTAGGACAAAAAAGAACATTCTTCATTATAATCACATTTAGGACAATTCACAGTATTCTCTAACATCATCTAATAGTTAGATTCAAATTTTTCCAGTAGTTACTGAAATATCTTTTGTATCTGTTATTTTTCAAACCAGGATTCATTCAAGGTCATGACTGCATTTGGTGTCTCTAGTCTCTTTTAATCTGGAACAGATTCCTCCCCTCCATTTTTTTTCATGGCATCTCACTTTTTAAGGGACTAGGCCAGTTATATTGTAGCACTTCCCACATTCTGGATTTTTCTTATTGTTTTATTGTGCTGTTACTGAATTTTCTCCTCTATCCTCTATACTTTTTGTAAACTGGAAATTAGGTCCAAGTTCTGGTTCAATTTAGATTAAACATTTTTGGTATGAGTTCTTCAAGCGTGATGCCATCTGCTCCATATTGTATCGCAAGGTTGGAATGTTCTACTATTAATGATGCTAATTCTTAAAGTTCTGTGACTTCATTACTTCCATAAGGAAGCAGTTTATATTTGAACAACAATGAGCTATTTTGTATTAAAATTAAGATGATTTGCAGCTTGTAATATAGTTAATAGGCAACGGTTTGCAGGAATAGTCTATACATGATTCTGTCACTGATTGGGGAGACACAACTAGATGCCAAAGGGACTTGAGAAATACTTGAAGTCAGACTACCTTTCCCCAGGAGGGTGAGCAAATCCCCCATGTGGCCAGGATCCTGGCAGTAACTTCAGGGAAGTAGACTGTGGGGCCTGCATGCCACCAGATAAAGGGCTTAGGATGTTAGACGTAGAGCTTAGCTCCCAGCCCTTACTGCTCTTCCCCTAAATTTCAGGAAAACCTCTAGGCTATTAGGCAAATAATTTAACAGCCCAAGTGGAAATTGGGGCCCTACTGCTTCTGCTGCTGTTATTTCAAGTGCAATGACTTTACATTCATCTATTTGATTTTAAAAATTGGTCCCTGCTTTAAAAAGCCTCAGGGCACAAGAAAAGTAAAATTGTCCAATAAAATACTTAAATCAGTTGACAGTACCAGTTTAAAGACACAGTGTATCACAAAGCAACATAAATGCCATGCCTGGTATGACATTCCCTTTGGCTATACAAATTTTTAAAGGTAGGTTTGAAACTGAATTTTAGATGTGTGTAAACCAGGTTGGTTGAGTCAATGAAGGCAGATGGCTTGATAGAAAAGCATGTCCTTCCCCCAGTTTAGATAGGCAGGGTGGGGGGCTAATAGCACACTCAAAATTACCATCAGAGTTAAGCTTTTCTGCTATTCATTGTGAACTAGGCAATGTGCAAGAGACATACATTTCATGCATCATTTAATCATCACAACACAACTATGAGGTAGTGATGAGTATATTATTCCTATTTTACAGGTAAGAAAACCAAGGCACAAACTGAGGCACGAAGAGGTTAAGCAAACCTCCCAACGTCACACTAGTTTTCTTTTGATAAAGTGGAATTTGAACATAGACACTTTAGTTCTAGAATCTGTGCTTTTAATTTTTAAATTTCCACTTTAGACTGACTATATCTATTCAGTCAGATACTTATATGAATTATGTATGTATGTGTGGTGTGGGTGTGCGTGTGTGTGTGTATCCTACTATGTGCTAGGCCTTTCATGTTACTACACTCTGGAATGCAATCAAAATCCAATACACACGGGCTCTTCAATACAGGCTAACCCCAGTGCAGGCCGACCCTAAATAGTAAGCGCCATGGATTTGTAGGTAAAACCCGATGAGGGGGCCACACGTCAGTTGTCCTTCCTGACGCACTTGAAATAACAGCAGCAGAAGTGGTAGGGCCACAATTTCCTCTTGGGCTGTTTAATTATTTGCCTAATAACCTAGAGGTTTTCCTAAAATTTAGGGGAAGAGCAATTGTAATTGCTGATGGAGACGTTTCAGGTTAGGAAATCTTTCTGTTCTGACCATTATACAGACTCTGCTATTAACATTTACTGACATTTTGGAAGTCTGTTAAAATTGTTCACTGTGTAGACAATATACCAGTATAAGAATGGGTTCAAGGAAGCTGACGCTGTCTGGTGTAAGAGGACTGGTGTGAAAAAGGAGAGATGGAGGGAGAATCAAGAGGCAAGGGGTTTATTTGAAAGTATCTTCCATACGGATTGCTCATATTTGCCGTGTTTTCTTTCAATAATATAAACTAAACATAGCAAGAAAAAACCCACTTTAACAGAACACATTTATGTTTCTATTTTGGATAGAAGGATTTTTATGAGGAGATGAAGGAGCTTATTTCAGAGAGGTGTTATTTCAACAGTAACAGTGGAAACAGGGAAAGTGTGTTTCAAATAATGACTAGTTGAAAGCTTATCAAACTTACACAAGTAGAGAGACTACGAAGTGGGAATAGACTAGTAAAACAGCATCACTTTCCATTGTTTGGGGCTTTACAGTTTTCAAATCACTTTCAGATATTTTATCAAAAATATCTTGTGTGTATCCGCTCACCCTCATCGGACTCTTTCGTCCTCACTCTCCCTCTGGCCTGGACTCTCAGCTGCTTGTTCTGAAGTAGTTGTCCCTCCTGAAGCCAAAGAATTTTATGTGGGGTTACAGGACTTCACAACTTTTGGTCAACCTGCTGCAGGTCTGGAGATTCTGGCTCTTTCATCACTTCCAGACTTGGATGAAATACCATATTAAAGGACACAGGAGTAGACTTCCTTTAGTAAGGGGCAGAATGAGGCAATCTGGAAGTATAGGGCAATAAATTCTCCAATGGGTGAATATTGGCCAATGTTCTATCCTTCCTTGATGAATTTCTTTAAGGTACAGTTTTGTTGTACAAGATGTCCTGTATGGTCCTGCAGATGCTCCTGCCAAGTATTGGTGGGGTCCCTTTGTGCTTTCACATGAAGCATGTGGTAACCCATCAACTTTTCATTTCTTCCCATTCTTCTTGTCCCTTTGCCTTTTGCCTGTACTCTGAATGTCCTGGGACTGCACCTTTCAAATAAAGCACCAGTACTTAAATCCTTGCCTCAGGCTCTGTATCTCAGGAAGCTGGGTCTCTGGTGCGTATTTTATTTCAGACTCTCTCCAATACTTTGAAGGGGAGAAGAATGTTATTGTTAGTCATACTTTAAAGATGAGAGAACTGAAGCTCAGAGAGGTTAAGTGATTAGCATGAAATTGCATCCATTCATTTGTCCATTAATTAATTAATTCATTTAGCAGACATTTCTTAAGACCTTTTATGTGCTGATAGGGACTAAGACAGACAAGGTTCCTGCCTTCATGGAACTTAAATTCTAATTAGGGAGACAGTACCGAAAGTATCTGCTAAATGAATGAATGAATGAACATAAAATGAGATTCTTATTTTTCTCATGATGACCATTTGGATTTAAGAAATTATATCAAATTTCAAATTCTTTTCCCCAGAAAATCTGTTTTTTGGGGGGAGAGGTGCTATTGTGTTATTGTCCTGTGCTTATCTTAATCAACCCATTGCTTAACCCAGTACTTGTGGAGGGCCAGGTGATTAGTAGATTTTGAGCACTTTTAGAACATTGGAGGCAGAGGGAATAGCAGGAACAGACACAATGAAGTATAAACAAGCCTGAGTGACGTCAGGAACAGAAGGAAGGCTGGTGGCTGGGGAGTAGAGTGTGAGAGGGATGGGGCATGAGATGGGCGTCCGAGAGATGGGCAAACGCCAGATTATACAGGGACCTGGATGCCATATTAAGGGGTTATGATTTTATTATAAGGGCAATAGGAGCCACAGGAGGATTTTAAGTGATGTGATTAACATAATTGCTAAAAGGGTAATTCTAGGTGTAGAACTCAGGCCTTCTGGTCCTGGGCCTAAGTACTTCTATGCGGAGCAGATGTCAGAATTTGGAAGAGAAGCTAATCTCTTAGGCTCCCACTCCTGCGGTGGGGTGAAGCCCCTTCACAATGGCAGCTCATAATACGATCTCCTCAGATGATACAGCAACACTGGATCACATCCTCTCAGGTGGGGCTTTGTTGTTTCATCTGTAGCCTGGGAACGCTATAACTTCTCATCCAGGAGGAAGGTGGAGGGGCAAAGACCCATGAAGCTTCTGGACCAGGGAGCATGTGACCTGGGGCTGCCAAGACTCACTCGTTGTCCACATCCGTCCGAGTGCTGCAGCTGTCAGGTCGGCGGTGTCTATCCTATTCATTTAATAAGTGAAAATTATGATACGGCCTTGTCTGGGGTAGGAGGACTCGTGGTTATGTGTGGTGACAAGGGAGAGGTCAAACAGGGTTTCACATCATTTTGCCCATCATTCAGAAAAGGGACAGGGGAAAACGGGTGAATACAACCTGATTAGTAAAATTTTGTTTTGCTTTTGTTTGTTGTTCTTGTGTGAAAAGGGCGGTAGGCTTTCCTATATAGGAAAGGATTCTGTGGCCTCAATAAATGGCCATGTAAGTGTCAATGTTGTGTCACTTTTCTGAAGAGGATTCAGGACTTATCCACAGGCTTTAGCTTTGCTTCTTCCTCTCCCTCCCAACTTCTATTTTCTTATAACTCCAGCCTCGGGACACAGCTCCACTTCTCCCCAGGATGTCTCCCACAAGACTGTGGACGAGTCAGTACTTGAGGTCTTGATAGCTCAGGCACCTTGTGCCTTTGCACCATGAATGCACGAGTCCCCATGAGGGGCAGGGACACCCCTCAGACCCCCCAGCCTGTTCTTTCAACTCTGGTTCTGCAGATCCCAATTCAATAGGCTGCCCTGAGCACAGCACAGACACTGTTCCTCTCCAGCTGACCACTAAGAGACATTTTGCTGTTCTTAATGTGCATTCACCTGCTCCCTTCCTTCTGCTGAAAAGCGTGGGGGAGAGAAACATTAGAGAATAGAAATGGGGACACTAACTGGGTGACTGTGTGGGTGGGGAAAGGATCATGTGGCTGAGGAAATATAAACGGTGGAGAGCTTGATGGAGCTCAGGAAGTGCAGAAGCTCAAAGGCAAGCGGGTAAACACAGTGTTTGTGCATCACAGAATCGCACCTCTGAGCCCGCGGTTTCACCAGCCTGCCCCCACCAGCCCAGCGCCTCTTAGCGATTCCCCAGCTGTCGGCCCCCCTGCCTGCCTGGCTCTGGCTGCTTGCTCAGAGCTGCTCCCCCGGGCTCTCGCCGGCTCGGCAGTGGGCTGCGTCGGCATCACACCACACTGTCTCCCTTCGGCCCGGGGATCGACGCTGATGGGCCGCCCCCTCTCCCCTCTCAGCTGAGGCCAATGGGAGTCAAGGGAAGGTTTTGGTTACACATGAAAATAAAATAAATAAGTCATACTCCTGCACTCAGGAGTCTGGGAGAAACATCTTCATGGCCTCGTAAATCTTTCCTTTAAAATTTGTCCTTTTCCTTGTAGCTGCTCCTCCCAACCCCCACCTACCCTCGGCTGCCCCTCGCTGCGCAGGGAATACAAAATGAGAGGCTCAATGTCGGTGAGGTGACTGCGTCCAGCCCAAAGGCATTTGTGGGGCGGGGAGATGAGTGTGTGAGAGGGGAGCAAGCCGGAGAGAATTCACGCCATTCATGCCAGTCCCCACCCCTCCTCTTCTGGCCTTTGTGACAGGTCACCTCTCCCCCTCTCAGGTCCCCCTCAACCCTGGCTAACTACCCCCAAAGCTCTTGGTTTCTTTGTATCTTCCCGTTACAGGGTGTTCTGATGATGAAATGCAACACCCTGTTTTAAGATGCCTAGAATTTTTTCTTAAATATATTTTAGACATTTTACTAAAGTTCATTGACTTCAAATCTTCTGCTTAAGACTTTGTCCTGTTTAAAGACACTTGCCTTAAGACTGGGGGTGTTGTTCATCTCATATGCATAACTGAATAGTAGTGCCTGGAAGCTGGACCTCAGAGGTCAGTGGAGAGAGCCGGAGCTCCCGAAGGCACCGGGGAGGATGCAACAGGCCAGGGGTTGAGGGGTGGAAGCTGGAAAAAGCCTTAGACCACTTTGCTGGTTTACCTAGGGTTGCCCGAGTCCTTGTATAAGGAGGATTCACCTTGTTCATCAGAGGAGTGGTGCTAGAAAGAAAGCTGGGCACAGAGGCCAAAGGATTAGAAGGGAAAGAAAATGAGAGGCTGGTTGCTTGGGAAATGAATATTTGATGCAGAAGAGTCCCCTAAAATGTGCTCTGTAAATTTTGTCTTAAAAGTCATTTCAGACTAGGGTGGACAAGCTTCCTTGGCCACTGCTATCCCACACTCCTTTCCTTACCTCACTTCGATGCAAAATGCAAGGGAGAATGGAGGTTAGCCATCCATTAACTGTGGCCAGAGGGGGTCACCTTACCAGTGTCCTGGGCTGTTGAGGGATGGGGGAGGGATTTGCACCTGATGTATTGAGGGGTTAAGAAGGCAGAAGAAACCATGGAAGGGTTAGGCTTCAGGAGAAGTTGCCCAGCTTCTGCCAAGTGGGAACAGTGGAGGCACCACTTGGCAGTGGGACTGTCCTCCAAGAGATGTCAGGATGGAGCTGTGGCAGTTCGGGAGGGTGGCCACGCAACATGTCTGCTGCCACTTCACTATATAGGAAGATTTCACTACGTTCAGACACAAGGACATTTCTCTATTGACATTTTTCTGAATGCTTCCCCTGCCTGGTCGCCATGCTAGGGTGGTGATGAGGTTTTTATAGGCTGTACTTTTGGTGGGTGGAGTAGCTTCCAGATTGGATTGGGGACCAAGGCAGAAAAGGCTTCATCACAGAGACTCCAGGTGCCACGTAGAGGTGGATTTGCCAAAAAGCTAGTGAAGTTTAAACTTTGGGACCCTCATTTGCATGAACTCTGTCTATGTCGGGGGAATCTTAATAGTGGGAGTACAGTATGCCCTTAAGGTACAGTATACCCCACAAAGAAGTCTAGGTCGGCCCAGTTTGAGCAAGAAATTCTAGGGTCCCATATACTTGGAACAAGATCAAGAAATGGGAGGTGTGGGCTTTGCATATGCACGCTTCCGACCCCATAGACGCCATGCCTCCTTGCCTCATGTAGGGAAACACAAAAGGAGGCGGGGCAGAATGCAGCTTGAAAGTGCAGATTCCCTCCTGCCTGGGTGAAGGGTGGTTCTGACAGCAACCCAATAAGATGCCTAAGATCAGGAGTGCGTGCACGTACAGGGAGAAAATGTATCGCAAATGTGCAGAGCTAGAATTTAATCTGGAAAATTCTTCCAAATCCTGTATCTCATATGTATGAAAGAAACTCCATAAAGGTGTCCTCAAATTTGACAACCATCTAATAATTTACATGACAATACTCATGATGAGTCCTGGAACTGAAGAAACTTCTCTCATCTATCAACAAAAAAAAAGGCAAATTTTGCCCAACCAAATTAGAGGGAAGACTGAATCATCTGTTTTCTCTATAGGAAAGATGACAAAATCTTTGTCACATGAAGAGGTCATTAAAGAGCAAGCAGCCAAATATGTAGAGGAAAAAGTATTACAGAGGCACTACAGGAAGTTAATTAATAAAAATACTCCTTTTTTCATGTTTGTCATGATGTGGTACTTATTTCTTTTTAAAGTTAGTTGTTTTACTTCCTCATTCTAAATTAATATTCTTTTCCTTTTAGTACCTAGTTTTGTATTTGTAGTTTAGTATTACTTTTCTCAGAGAGGGTCCAAATGTTAGAAACTTCAGGCCCACAAAACCTGTACCAGCCCCCTGACACTCTGATTTTTTTCTGGGCAACAGTATTCAATGTCCTTCAGATCTGAAGTTGGGAAAGACAGGAAATTATTATAACCACTTCATGTCATCAGTGGATTGGGCCCTGTAGGCTGAGTCCAAGTTTAAAGATGTTTTTGGGACTAAGGATGTTTACCAAACTTGCAGAGTCATATGATCTTAAATAAGCCACTGAACATTTTGGATTTTGGATTCTTCCTCTGTAAACTGAGAGTGTTCAGACACAATGTTTTCTAGTTTGCTCCCCTGAACTAATGCCCTGTGCTTTTCCCACTGAAAACTGAACTCAGCATTAACAGTCAGAGGTCGATGGACTCCCCATATAAGCTGAGGACTGTTGGTAGTAATTATCATCCACGGCTGTAACTAGATCCCCATGTGTCATCTTTCCTAAGGAGCATCCAATCCTACATCTTCTCCCCAAGTCCCATCTCAGAAATGGGTGGCTCACAATTTACACAACACATGTGCTTCTGTCAGAGGTCACATCTTTCTGAAGCATAGTGCCTAATGTATACATACACTAGGGAGGCTCTTAAGAAAGAAAACCTATCATGAAGTTTTTATTGGTAAATGTGAGAAAATGTGACTTTATAAAATGATTCCTCAAGTGGATAACATTTATGTAAAGATATTCACATCTCATATATAATTTCCTAAAATTCACATATTCAGGTTAATGTAATGTGAAGCCACATTAGCAACATGCCTAGTTGACAAATGGAAGAGCCAGTTTAGATTTTAGAATGGGGACAATAGGATAAGATGGAGATTTGAGGCCTGAAGTTGAGTATAAGGGTTGAATAGGACCCTGTTGTCCCCAAAGCTCTGGGTGATACCAGGCTGACTGGCAGCTCTTAGAAGGTGTCTCAGGCTCCACACTTACTCCCACTTTGGCTCTAAACCTTCTGGATCAGAAATATGGCCAAGACAATTCCACAGTTCACTCTCAATGGGCCCGTTTCTACATACTGGGTGTGATATGTTCAGAACTCAGGGATATATGTTACGAACCAGAATATCCATGCAGTGATGCAGCTGAAAGGCATCTGCCCAAGGCAGCTGTGAGCTCCCCTCTCTACCAAACGAATGAACTGTTCTGACTTCTTGGCAATTGTTCAACATATATCCCCCCCCTTTCACTATTACAGAGAAACTGTTTCTATGCACTGTCTCTACTCCACCCTAAAATGCACACTACCTGGGTGCGTATGTTACTTTGCTGCAAGAATGGCTCTGAGGACATGTTTATTCATTCAGCTGTGTCACTGTCTCACTCTATCAGTATCTGGCCCAGAAAGTGCTAACTCGGAGCTAAGGCTGCGTGGAAGAGCAGGGTTGCCCTGGAGTGTGTTAAATACACGTTTACCATTTCTTTTTTCCTCCTGTTTCTCTCTTCCTTCGTCAGCTGAGGCTGACCCTGTTTCTAAGGATAGAGTTAAGGATGAAGAATTTACACAGTATATTTTTTTAAATTTCTGGGCAAAGTTTCACTTTAAAATGAGAAAATCATGTGTTTATTTGTGCTCTCATCCCTTTGCCCCAGGCATCGCCATGTAGTTTAAGCACATGGATCTGGAGAAACACTACCTGCTTTCCACTGTCTCCTGTCTGTGTGTCATTGGGCAAGTCACTTCACCTCTTTATTAAAAATGTACCCCCCTGAAAGGGGAGGCGTGTGGAAGGGTGGGTGGGGAGGATGGGAGAAGGGGATTGTGGGGTATTATGTTTAGCACACATGGTGTGGGGAATCACGGGGAAAACCGTGTAGCACAGAGGAGGCAAACAGTGAATCTGTGTCATCTTACTACACTGACGGACAGTGACTGCCTTGGGGCATGAGTGGGGACTTGATAATATGGGTAAATGAAGTAACCACATTGTTTTTTCATGTAAAACCTTCATAAGAGTGTATATCAATAATACATTAATAAAAAAAAACTGAAGGTAGAATAAAGAATTGACCAGATAAACCAACAAATAGAAGGTAACTGTACAAAGAACTCAGAATAAAATGATGCTTCTTGAAAAAAAAAAAAGTACCTCCCTAAAGAGTTTTGTGATCAGATGATTTAATGCATGTCAAGTCTTCAGCATGCTTCTGAAAGGCATGCAGTTGATACTCAGGGAATGTCTCCTCTACATTCTGCACAACCTTGGGGACGTTTGTTTATTTTTTGACCTGAGCTTCTGAAGGAGGGGCAAGAGATCATCTTAGATCTATATTATTAGCTTTTTGGTATTGTATTGTGGGTTTTTTTCCTTTTTCTTTCTTTTAGAGTTCTGTATCAGACCACTGCCTCCCTCACCTCCTCGCCTCACATACACATTCACTTTGATTGTGAGTTTCTCGGCAGTTGGTAGAGTGCATTTATGTCTCATCCCCAGTTCCTGAACTGGGATATGATTTATCATAAATGTGCAATAAATGTCGTTTAAGTGACTCCCTTTCTATATTCTGATCAGATTCTGGTCTTGCTATTTTTATTAGAGTCCTGTCTCCTGAACATTGGCTTGTTTTGGCAAATGCATTCTACATCTGTAAGATATTCCTGTAAGACTATGTCTTAAAGCATTTATTTCCCAAAGCACGTATGACCTGCAGGACGCCAGCCCAGTGGGAAATATCGGGAGAAAAGATGTTTGTGGCCATCTATCCTCCCTTTTGTGCTTTGTGAGGAGTGGACACTTGTAAAGGATTGTCTGGTAGAGAGAAAAATGACAATCTGAGATCTGGAGAGGAATGTTGAGGGTCCTGTACTTTCTTTGTACCCTTAGCCTTTTCTGCTTTCTAGTCCCCTCCACCTGTCAGCCTGTCCCCTCCCTCTTCTCCAGTCACTCTCCTCTAACCTCTGAAGTGTTTTAGGCAAGACTTAACTTTGGCCACCAGAATCAGGCACCAACTTCTGCCAGACTTTTCTACTCCTATTTTCCCTTTTGAATGATGTCCAGTAGTATCAGGCCTCCGCCCCTGTCCTTTCCAGCAGCATTTTCCCCCTAAAAATCATGACTATTCATTGCTTCTCCCCAAAGAAGGGCCATGGTGAATTCAGTCATCTGAAGCTAACTCCTAAGATTAAGAGAAGTTGGGAAATACTGATCCAGGGTAGTGATTTTTTTTAAAACTCCAGTAAATGTTTAAAAAAATATTTTTAGATTTATAGAAAAGTTGCAAAAATAGTCTAGGGAGTTGTTATACACCCACATCCAGTTTCACTTGTTAAAGAACCAGCATTCATACATTATATTCTTATTAATTAAATAGAATACTTTATGTGGATGTTCTCAGTTTTCCCCCTATTGTATCACTTCTATTCCAGAATCCCATCTAGGATACTACATTCCAGTTAGTTGTCATGTCTCCTTCCCCTGTTCTGGTTTGTGACAATTTCTCAGACTTTCCTTTTATTGGATGACCTTGACAGTTTTGAGAAGTACTGATCAGATTTTTTATAGAGTGTTACTCAATTTTTTAAAAATGAAAGCTTTACTGAAATGTAATTTACATACCATAGATTTCACCTAATAAAGTATACCTTTTTTAGTATATTCAAAGATATGTGCAACTATCACCACAGCTAATTTAAAAATATTTTCATCACCTCAAAAAAAGCCCATATCCTTTAGCTGTCACCACCCCATGTTCCCCATTCTCCCCAGGTTCCTCATTCTCCCTAATGCTAAGCAACCATGAATCTATTTCCCCTTATTCTTAGATTTACCTACTTGGACATTTCATATAAATAGAATCATATATGGTCTTCTGTGATTGGCTTGTTTCATTTAGCATAGTGTTTTCAAGGTTCATCTGTGTGGTAGAATGTGTCAATACTTTTTTATTTTTATTTATTTTATTTTTTTATTAACATTATTGATATACACTCTTATGAAGGTTTCACATGAAAAAACAATGTGATTACTACATTTACTCATATTATCAAGTCCCCACTCATACCCCAATTCAGTCACTGTCCATCAGTGTAGTAAGATGACACAGATTCACTATTTGCCTTCTCTGTGCTACACTGTTTTCCCCGTGATCCCCACACCATGCGTACTAAACATAATACCCCTCAATCTCCTTCTCCCACCCTACCCACCCACCCTGCCACACCCCTCCCCTTTGGTAACCACTAGTTCCTTCTTGGAGTCTGTGAGTCTGCTGCTATTTTGTTCCTTCAGTTTTGCTTCATTGTTATACTCCACAAATGAGGGAAATCATTTGGTACTTGTCTTTCTCCACCTGGCTTATTTCACTGAGCATAATATCCTCCAGATCCATCCATGTTGTTGCAAATGGCAGGATTTGTTTCCTTCTTATGGCTGAATAATATTCCATTGGGTATATGTACCACCTCTTCTTTATCCATTCAACTACTGATGGACACTTAGGTTGCTTCCATATCTTGGCTATTGTAAAAAGTGCTGCAATAAACATAGGGGTGCATATGTCTTTTTGAATCGGAGAAGTTGCATTCTTTGGGTAAATTCCAAGGAGTGGGATTCCCAGGTCAAATGGTATTTGTATTTTTAGTTTTTAGAGGAACCTCCATATTGCTTTCCACAATGGTTGAACTAGCTTACATTCCCACCAGCAGTGTAGGAGGGTTCCCCTTTCTCCACATCCTCACCAGCATTTGTTGTTCTTAGTCTTTTGGATGGTGGCCATCCTTACTGGTGTGAGGTGATATCTCATTGTGGCTTTAATTTGCATTTCCCTGATTATTAGTGATGTGGAGCATCTTTTCATGTGTCTGTTGGCCATCTGAATTTCTTCTTTGGAGAACTGTCTCTTCAGATCCTCTGCCCATTTTTTAATCGGGTTATTTGCTTTTTGGGTGTAGAGGCATGTAAGTTCTTTATATATTTTGGATGTTAATCCCTTGTCGGATATGTCATTTACAAATATATTCTCCCATACTGTAGGATGCCTTTTTGTTCTGTTGATGGTGTCCTTTGCCATACAGAAACTTTTTAGTTTGATGTAGTCGCATGAGTTCATTTTTGCTTTTGTTTCCCTTGCTCGAGGAGATTCATTCAGGAATAAGTCGCTCATGCTTATATTCAGGAGATTTTTGCCTATGTTGTCTTCTAAGAGTTTTCTAAGTCATGGTTTCATGACTTACATTCAAGTCCTTGATCTATTTCAAGTTTACTTTTGTGTAAGGGGTTAAACAATAATCCAGTTTCATTCTCTTCCATGTAACTGTCTAGTTTTGCCAACACCAATAGTTGAAGAGGCTGTCATTTCCCCATTGTATGTCCATGGCTCCTTTATCATATATTAATTGACCATATATGGTTGGGTTCATATCAGGGCTCTCTATTCTGTTCCATTGGTCTATGGGTCTGTTCTTGTGCCAGTACCAAATTGTCTTGAGTACTGTGGCTTTGTAGTAAAGCTGAAGTTGGGGAGCATAATCCCCCAGCTTTATTCTTCCTTCTCAGGATTTCTTTGGCTATTGGGAGTCTTTTGTGATTTCATATGAATTTTAGAATGATTTTCTCTGGTTCGTTCAAAAATGCTGTTGGTATTCTGATAGGAGCTGCATTGCTTTAGGTAGGGTGGCCATTTTGACAATATTAATTCTTCCTATCCATTAGCACGGGATGTGTTTCCATTTATTGGTATCTTCTTTAATTTCTCTCATGAGTGTCTTGTAGTTTTCAGAGTATAGGTCTTTCACTTCCTTGGTTAGGTTTACTCCTAGGTATTTTATTCTTTTTCATGAAACTTTGAATGGGATTGTTTTCCTTATTTCTCTCTCTGCTAGGTCATTGTTAGTGTATAGGAATGCCACAGATTTCTGTGTATTAATTCTGTATTCCACAACTTTGCTGAATTCAGACATTAGATCTAGTAGTTTTGGAGTAGATTCTTTAGGGTTTTTTATGTACAATATCATGTCATCTGCAAACAAGGACAGTTTAACTTCTTCCCTGCCAATCTGGATGCCTTTTATTTCTTTGTGTTGTCTGATTGCCATGGCTAGGACCCCCAGTACTATGTTGAATAGAAGTGGGGAGAGTGGGCATC
The DNA here is from genome assembly GCA_029783875.1 of Phataginus tricuspis. Classification (NCBI taxonomy): domain Eukaryota; kingdom Metazoa; phylum Chordata; class Mammalia; order Pholidota; family Manidae; genus Phataginus; species Phataginus tricuspis. Next base: position 30,377,921 of record JAQQAC010000477.1, read on the forward strand.
CTTGTCTTGTTCCCGATCTTAAAGGAAAACCTTTTAGCTTCTCACTGTTAAGTATAATGTTGGCTGTGGGTTTGTCATATATGGCCTTTATTATGTTGAGGTACTTGCCCTCTATACCCATTTTGTTGAGAGTTTTTATCATGAATGGGTGTTGAATTTTGTCAAATGCTTTTTCCACATCTGTGGAGATGATCCTGTGGTTTTTGTCCTTCTTTTTCTTGATGTGTTGGATGTTGTTGATGGATTTTCAAATGTTGAACCATCCTTGCATCCCTGGAATAAATCCTACTTGATCATGATGGATGATCCTTTTGATGTATTTTTGAATTCGGTTTGCTAATATTTTGTTGAGTATTTTTGCATCTATGTTCATCAGGGATATTGGTTTGTAGTTTTCTTTTTTTGTGGTGTCTTTGCACGGTTTTGGTATTAGAGTGATGCTGGCCTCATAGAATGTGTTTGGAAGTATTCCCTCTTCTTCTACTCCTTGGAAAACTTTAAGGAGGATGGGTATTAGGTCTTCACTAAATGTCTGATAAAATTCAGTGGTGAAGCCATCTGGTCCAGGCGTTTTGTTCTTAGGTAGGTTCTTGATTACCAGTTCGATTTCGTTGCTGGTAATTGGTCTGTTGAGATTTTCTGTTTCTTTCTGGGTCAGCCTTGGAAGGTTTCATTTTTCTAGAAAGGTGTTCATTTCTTCTAGGTTATCCACTTTGTTAGCATATTATTTTTCATAGTATTCTCTAATAGTTCTTTGTATTTCTGTGCTTTCTGTAGTGATTTTTCCTTTCTCATTTCTGATTCTGTTTATGTGTGTAGACTCTCTTTTTTTCTTGATATGTCTGGCTACGGGTTTATCTATTTTGTTTATTTTCTCGAAGAACCAGCTCCTGCTTTCATTGATCCTTTCTATTGTTTTGTTCTTCTCGATTTTATTTATTTCTGCTCTAATCTTTATTATGTCCCTCCTTCTACTGACTTTGGGTCTCATTTGTTCTTCTTTTTCTAGTTTTGTTAATTGTGAGTTTAGACTGCTCATATGGGAATGTTCTTTCCTGAGATAAGCTTGTGTTGTAATATACTTTCCCCTTAGCACGGCCTTTGCTGCATCCCACAGATTTTGCAGTGTTGAATTATTGTTGTCATTTGTCTCCATATATTACTCGATGTTTTTATTTGGTCATTGATCCATTGATTATTTAGGAGCATGTTGTTAAGCCTCCATGTGTTTGTGGGACTTTTTCATTTTCTTTGTGTAATTCATTTCTAGTTTCATTCCTTTGTGGTCTGAGAAGCTGGTTGGTACAATTTCAATCTTTTTGAATGTACCGAGGCTCTTTTTGTGGCCTAGTATATGATCTATTCTTGAAAATGTTCCATGTGCACTTGAGAAGAATGTGTAATCTGCTGCATTTGTGTGTAGAGTTCTGTAGATGTCTGTTAGGTCCATCTGTTCTAATGTGTTGTTGAGTGCCTCTGCCTTCTTACTTATTTTCTGTCTGGTTGATCTGTCCTTCTGAGAGAGTGGTGTGTTGAAGTCTCCTAAAATGAATGCATTGCTGTCTATTTCCTCCTTCAAATCTGTTAGTATTTGTTTCACATATGCTGGTGCTCCTGTGTTGGGTGCATAGATATTTATAATGGTTATGTCTTCTTGTTGGGTTGACCCTTTTTTCAGTATATAATGTCCTTCTTTGTCTCTTGTGACTTTCTTTGATTTGAAGTCTATTTTGTCTGATATAAGTATATATATATATATATATATATTTATAATATATAAATATATAAAAAATATATTTTGCCACTTGGCTTTACCTTTTATTCACTGTTTGACTTTAGGTAGGTTACTCAAACTTTCTGTCCTTCTGTAAAATGGAAATAATAATAGTTTTCACCTCAATAAATGTTAGTCATCAGTCAAGTCATACACACAGTAGGCTTTTGAATTTTGTTAGACAAATGGAATCATCTAATGACAAACATAGAATATCAGTTTTCAAAGAAATAATTAATAATGCATGCAGTTGTGATCAGTATAGTTTAGTGTTTCTTGGGTGATTCACAAAGCACTTAAGCATTTTACAGGAACCCAGCATCATGCCTCTGAGAGGAAGAGGTGAGGGAGATGGATTGAATCCAACCTGGCCCAAAGACAACCCCTGCAAGTTAGTTTTGTAATGGACCCTCAAATTTTGCTTAGCTTCCTTATCCTTTTCTTTTTTCTACAAGAGTGCCACATGTATGAAGGAAAAGCTTCTATTGTTTAGATGCTTTGTTTATGAAATTTGATTATGTTATCAACACAACAGGTGTCACAGCATTTCCTGAGGGTTTGGATTAGATGAGCCATAAGGTCTCTCCCCATCCTAAGAGTGTGTGGTTCTCTTGGTATCAGCACCACCAGTACTTTCTCCTCCAAAGTCCCACTCAGTCACTGCCAAGAAGCAGCCCCACAGAGCCACTTTAGTGAAGCAAAGCTTACTCTTACTCCTTCTGTGATCATTATAAATTCATCATTTCCAGCTGCTTCTGAACTAATTTCTACCTTTCTTCTTTGTGCTTTACAAATTGTGTAGCTTGGGGGTGGAAAGGGGATAACTTTAGTAGGAAAGCTATTGCCAAAAACATAAAATGAAAGAACCACTTTTCTTTGTTTCAAATCTGCCATCTCAGAGGATTTCTTCTTTTTTTTTCCTGTTAAATTACATCTCCTAATTAGGTCATGCCACTGGAGGTGACCTACATTTCAGAAGCCAACAAGCAACAACAGAGAGGCAGGGAAATGGGTGGGAGAGAAAAAAGAATGGCTTCAAAATGACTTCAAGTGCAGCTTTTCTTAAGTGATTCACTGGTGACAGAAGTTTCCATAAACTTTATTTTTAAATGAGAGATGTGTTTGTGGTTCAGTGCAATATTCTGAAACTTATGGGATACATCATGCTCATTTATTCATTCATCATTCACATGTGTTTCTGAAGCACATTTTGTGTGTATATATATATACATATATAATATATATATTGTATATTTGTGTATATATATATTGTGTGTATATAAGGACAATGAACTATATACAATATGTAAATATATAATTTTATATGTTTTATATATTTATATATTATAAATATATATATATAAATAACATATATATATATAATTACTGAATATGGTTGAGGACCAGAGAGACACAGGAAATAAGTGCCCTCAAGAATTTTGCAATCTAGTTGAGACATAAAGATCTTCTCAAGAATGGTTAAGAAATATGAGCTAGTATATGACAATATGGGTTGTATTATTTATTCCTACTGAAAAATTTACCCCATTACCTAGTGTCCTAAAACAATAGATATTTATTATCTCATATAGTTTCTGTGGGTTTGGTATCTAGGAGTGGATTAGCTAGGTAGTTTTGTTTAAGGACTTACAAACTTGTAGTCAAGATCTCAGCCAGGACTACAGTCACCTGAAGGCTTGACGAGGGTTGAAGGAAATTCTTCCAAGTTGGCTCACTCTTATAAAGGAGAGGTTGTGATGGCTTTTACCATGTTCATTTCTCCACAGGGCTTCTTGAGTGTTCTAATGACGTGGCCCCTGGCTTCTCCCAGAGTGTGTGGTCTAGAAAGCAAGCCAAATGCAGCAATGTCTTTCATGACCTCAGAAACCACATGGTGTTTCTGTAACACACTATTGGTAATATAGATCAGTCCTATCAATACGGGAGGGGACTACAGGGCATTCATACCATGAGGTGGGCATCACTGGGGCCCTTGTAGAAGGCTCGTTACCACAGGGGCCTAAAGATTTGTTTAGAATTTAGGAGTCAAGACGTCAAAGAGGGTGACTGAGGTAGGAGTGGTGTATTAATTTTGCTCGTGCTGCCATAACAAATTACCACAGACTGGGTGTTTTAAAACAACAGAAATTTATTCTCTCATAGTTCTGGAGATCACAAGTCCAAAGTCAAGGTGTTACAGGGTTTCCTTTGAAGGCTCTAGGGGAGAATCCTTGTCTGCCTCTTTCCTAGCTTCTGAGGGATACATCACTCCAATCTCTGTGTCCCCTTCACGTGGCATTCTTGTCTCTGTGTGTCTCTGTACTTCACATGGCCTTCTTATAAGGACACCAGTCATTGAATTAGTGTTACCTTAATCCAGCATCACTTCATATTAACTAATTATATCTGCAAAAACCCTATTTCCAAATAAGGTCAGTCACAGGTACCAGGGGTTAGGACCTCAACATATCTTTTGGAGAACACAGTTGACATGCACACATGCTCAGGAAAGGGGATCATGAGGAACAGACTTGGACTTTCACATATATTTAAGATTTGGGTGGAGAAAGAATAACGTTATTCTAGGTGGGTAAAGTGTGATAGGAAAAGAAAATGAAAGAGGAAAAGGAGAAGAGGAAGGTAAGAAACCATTAGTTTTATTTGGTAAAATCAAACACATGCATGTCAATCTGATTAGAGAAGGGTTTTTACATAAGGAAAGTGGTGGGACTTCCATTTGAAAAATTGGGTTATAGATATATTGTGGAAGGTCTTCTAAGACACGCTAAGAAGTTTGAACTTTACCCTGCAGCCAGTGATGAATCATTTGGAGTCTCCTTTTTCTTTCCTTCCTTTCCTTTCTGTCTCTCTCTCCTGCCCTCTCTTTCTCTCTTCCTTTCAGTAGCCCACAAAGGCAGTTATTTATTTGTATTATATCAACTGAGGAATAACTTACATATAGATAAGTCCACAAACCTCAATAAATTCTTAACACATATATATATGCACACGTATACACCCATGTAAAATACCTCCTGGGAAAGACTATAGAACAATTACAGCATTCCAGGAAGTGCCTTTTGTGCTTCCACCCAAGCAATACCCTCCCCCAGAAGTAGCCCCTATTATCACATCTACCACCATAAAAGGATCCGTTCTTACATTTCATATAAATGGATCATGCTGTAAGTACTTTTTAATCTTTAGTTCCTTTTGCTCGTCATTGCCCATGAGATTTATCCATATTGTTGTGTGGGGTAGCAGCTGGTACATTTTGCTGTTGTATAATAATCCAATGTATGAGTGCATTTCTACTATCAATGAACACACTTAAGACTTTAATACATGGAATTGTTAGAACTGTTTGTGGCGTGTGGTGTTGGTTATATGTATGAATAAGATGCAGTTGGATTAGATTGGTAGAAGAAAGATTCTGTAACTTTAGGGTACACAAGCATCACACAGGGGAACCTTGTTTAAAATTCTGAGAGCCAACCCAAGATAGTCTAAGAGAGAAGTCTATGGCCAGGGAATTCTGCATTTTTAGCAAGCTTCCTTGGTGGTTTTCTTGCAGGTGATCTTTGGGCCACACTTTGAGAAAAACCAAGGAAGAATTTGGAATTTAGGAGATAAGAACTGAACAGTAAAAATAATTTTCTTACTGATATGTCTTAATGACCACCTGAACTAGGATATTGGCCCTCAGAATCAGAAGGAGGGGCTGGATATTAGATGAGAAAGACAGAAGGAAGACTCAGTAGGCATTGCTGACAGACTGCCAGGGAGGAGAGAGAGAGACAGATGAGTCTAAATGACGCTGAGGTGTCACAGCAGGATGACTGAAAGAGAAAGGTGACATCATTTACAGAAATAGGAAAGTTAGGCTAAAGAACTTATTTTATGGGCCTAATGGGTTCAGGGAAGCCCTGTTGTTTGAGATGATGCAGACCCATGACAACATTTGGATGGTAATTGAAGAAGCGGCATTGAAGGTCATTGTTCTTTTCTAATCAGACGGTTCTATCTCGCTGAGCGTAATGGTAGTCAAGTTCCTAAAACTCCAGTTCTGAGAGGTACCCCTGAAAGTCCTGGTCTTTTCTTTGCTCCTAATCAAACCAATCCAGAACAGAAGCCAGGTATTATTTTGTTCCAAAGTTTTCAGGCAGACCCAATACCTCTTTTGATATGTGTTAGAGATGGTTCTGAGTATCTGTAGCTTAAAAACTCAAAGAGCTGAAAATCTTTTTCAAATGTAAGCAAAGTGTATCTAGTTGTTTTTTAATAACTTTCCTTTTGCCTTCAGTTAATTCATAAAACCACTGGTTGCACATAGTCCTTCACACTCAGGGCTGAGAGCCCCCGTTTCTACCAGCCTTTCTTTCTTCTCAAGGATATAGAAAGCCAGTTCCATTAGTCTTTCTGTATATAGATCCAGTTTCCCAAACTTTTAACCCTTTTTTTGTGCCTCTCATGGGGATACATGTAATGACATGCTTGACTAAGAGAAGCATGTGTTTTCTCAACACAGTATTGGCATTGCTGGGAGCGCTGGCGGCATGTAACCTACAGGTGCAGCTCACTTTCACCACAGATATGTTCCCTAAAAAATGTTGGTGTAAAACTACCCTTTTGGGATGAAGTTGAATTGTGCTTTTCCCTTTGCTCAAATTATAATCTCAGCAATGCTTTCTCTTTATTTCTCAATGATCTTCTCTGAGCTCTAACTTGTAACACTTTAGTTGTGAAGTATGTTTCTCTTCCTAAATCATCAGTAGCCACAACTGTCCTTCCTCCCTTGCAAAAGCATGGTAAAAATGCATATTAAAATTTGTTTTTATTATGATTTAGCAATCATCATTTCCTCAAATACTGGACCCGTGTAACGAGGTGTTTTTAAAGTTTAAGTCAAAGAAAGAGAAAATACCAAAGGCTCAAAAACTCTGGGAGGAGTGTGGGTAGCAGCTAGAGACTGTAAATTCAAAATTAAAGGGTGTTGAGAGTGACCCAACCTCTCCTTAACTCAGGAGCTTTATATGGCCTGCCCCCACCTCTTATGGAAGGCCTGGCTCAATGCTCTTGGTGGAATGGGTGGAGCTTATACGTGGAGATGGAAGGGAGAGTGTAGTAAGCAAGGCTGGTGTTGACATTCGCAGGATCACTTAAGTTTGTGAACGCTCCAGGCCTTATTCAGGCATCCTTTATCCTGCTCCTCTGAGTATTTGAAGAATGATAAGGGCAGTTTCAGCTGACGAAGTATTTGCAGCCCAGAGAGGTTAAGTGAATAGTTGAAGATGACATTGCAAGTAAGTGAAAGGGTTAGAAGAAGAACTAGAGATTACAGATCTAGCATGTACTTGCCAGAAAACAGGGGTCTCTGTCATGGCGAATGATGTCAGGCTAGATACAGATGTTTCTCCCTGGCACAGCATAGATACATGTCCAGAGAGGCAGGAGAAGCCTGTCTTCCCTCGCAAGCATCAGCCTTTCTCACCCCTCCCCTTGAAGAGAGCACTCCAAACCCATTCCTGAGAAAGGTAAAATAATTTGCACAGGATATAAAGAGGCAGCAGAGCGAGAGTCAGGAATGACTGCAGTTCTCTGGTCTGTTCCTGCTGAGTGACCGGGCATTTATCTGTCTCTTAAGATTGTCCATGTTTATATTGGCATTTGGTTCCCCCCACCCATTTCAGAGTTGGGCTTTGTCTCCCCATTTGTGAGAGTCCCTTTCTTGCTTACTGGGGAGGTTCTGGGCTCCAAGTGGAGCAATGGTCGGGGTGAAGATGGCAGAGCTCCATGGTCCCCAGATGGAGTCACACCAGGCTGCATTAGCTTCGGGGCATTTCTTGAGGAAAGTTCAGAGCAGACATAAAGGCTGTGGTTTCTTAATTCTGGCAGCAGCACTGGAATATTGCTTTTACAACATCCTCTCAAATCTGAGTGATGTTCAGGGGCAGCTGGCAGAATGGGCTCTTTCCCAGCCAGGTTGTTTTGTGAAAAGCCAACCTGGTCTCTTCTAGGGAGTAAGGCTATCCACACATTTGGCAAACAGCTCATCCAACTAGAACCATGGATGCCCCTTCCGAGAAATCCCTGTCTCTGTGTGACTGGCCTGTGGCCAAGCTGAATAAACACACACAAAAGGGATATTTGGCTCAGAGAGGCCATGGGCTTTCCTCTTCTTTTACAGTAATGTTTTGTTCACCACAACAGTATGAGAAGATGAAGGCTCTTAGGATTGTGAGTGCCCATTCCCTCAAGTCTGAAAATTAGAGGGCTCTGCTCCCTTGCGGAGGGCGTGGAGAGCCTACCTAGCACTTTGGGTCAGCTGTGTTTGGAAGGGAGCCATCTTAGCTGTCTTTTTATTTTTATTTTTTAAATAAGCTTTTTATTGAAGTGTAAGTTACATACAAAAAAGTTACTCATATAGAATCGGAACACATTTTTGATGGCTGATATAGGGAACATCTTTGCCCAAATCGTACTTCCTATCCACCTTAGTTGGGCACCATCCTGCTAAAGTACATTCTCTTCATTACCTCTTAGTATTTTGTAAGGCTAAGCATTTGTTTACAAAAGTGAAGTGAAATGTTTTTGGAAAGATCATAGCTAGATGGAATGTATATGACTTCTGGTTTGATGTTTATCTAATATGAGGTTTTACCTTTCATGTATGTTTCAGTCATTTGGGGTGAAAAAATACTTCATCTTTCTTCTTACTATATATATATATATAGAGAGAGAGAGAGACTAAAATATTGAAGTAATTTTTATTAGATTAATACTTTTCCTTCTCTGGCCCTGCTTAACTTCTAAAAAGTCTTTGATTACATTAGCCAGTACCACATAAGTAGCTGTGATGAATTATCCTATAGGCCAACTGGACGATGAACATAACTCTTCCCAGGGTAAAATGAAGCAAGCAACAAAATTACCAAGAATACTTTTCCCCCTAAAATTACAAGTACTTTTTAATGGATTCAAAATATGTGAACAAACATTTGGAGAATAGTTGTGTGTATTTGTTTTGAGTAGAAGCATGTTTACAAGAGTCACCCATGAGCTACTAATGCAGTAATTAATTTACTATGCAGCTCTAGTTGGGAAAATGGCTTGATATTGTAAAAATGTCTTGTAAAGAATGATTTAATTTAATGATTTAACATTGAGTATTATCTCCTTTAAACTCAAATTTATGGAAAACCCTTCTATATTCCCACCATGTGCCTAGCGTGGAAATTTAGTGAGGAAAGAAGCAATATTAGAGGACAGATGGACCCCTCTACTCCAGGAGGCAAAGCGGGAGGGAAACAGCCCTGCTTCCGCACTGCCCTTCCGCACTGTCATCACGTAGCCCTTCTTGATCTTCTCTCATTGACTTGTTCTCCTCCTCCCATCCCTGGCTCCCAAGAGAAACTGAAAATATGGACGGAGGAGTGAAGACATAAATGTACATAATTTCCTTCCACTTGGGCCCAGATGGAGTCAAGGGTGAAGGTCATTTATGGTGTATGTTTTTATTTGTGTCAGTGGCCAGCTCTTGTGCTGAGAATTTGAGCAGGAAAAGTCTGATGACTTCCATTTTCTTGGATTAGTTAAATAATTGACCACGTGCAGCCCAGAGTTCTGTCCACTGCTGACCATGACCTTGGACAAGCTCGTAGTCAGCCTGGGTCTGGAAATGGGGGTGATCACACCTCCCTTGTGAAGCTCAAGGAAAAGAATATCATTGGAAAGGTCTTTGTAAGGGTAAAGCATTATATTTTTTACTACACTGGAGTGAGTAGTAGATTTTTTTTTTTCTGCAGACTGAATAGTGCCAACCCTTTCGGCTCTCATTTGAGGTTTGTAGAGTGTGGATTTAGCCTGTTTGTATCCTGATATCTTGCCTGTTTTTGGAATGCTAAAGATTGTGGTTTTCTATGGATTATGCAGAGTTCTTATCTAGGCATGATGGCAAAGCTTCATGTATTTTTAAACAAACAATAGCCAAAAAAAAAAAAACCCCACGAACTATTTTAATGAGCCAACACATGGTCCTTATGTGCCTTCTTTTCTAGAAGAAACAACAATATAAGAGAAAAAGTTCATGGTTTGGCTTCTATAAAGTATAATAGGAATTTCACCTGGCCTCCAGCCAAAGGATGTAGTTAGGTGCAAATTAAAACTAAAATAGCCAGTCTGTGTTTGATTCCATTCAGGTTCTTCCTTCTGGCTCCAAAAAAGTGTGTGTGTGTGGGTGGGGGGGGGGGTTCCAGGAGAAGAACTTTGCAGAACTTGTCAATGTTTTCTCCCTAAGGACCCACATGCTCCATATGATTCCAGCTGATTTTCCCTGAGGACCTGCCGAACAGTGTGCAGAGGAACTGTATCGGCTGAAGCTCCCACTTTCAGCTTGGGTAGGAATGATCGACACCGGGACATGACTGGTTTGCTGGTCACCCTCAGCCGCAGGAGCAGAGTGCCTCATACTGCTTTCAAGGCTGCATGGTGCTTCCTCTCCGGGCAGAAGCGTGAGCCAACTGCTTAAGTGTTCTGTTTGCTCATTTCAAAAGCGGAGCTGTCATATTATCCATCTTGAGGGTTGTTTCGAGCACTCCGCGAGCTAACACTTAAAAGGCCAGTTAGTGCAGGGTCGGGTAAGGTTAAGTTGTTGGTGCATGTCTCCCACTTTTGGCTGGATGTAGAGCTGTGACTTGAAGTTGTGGTGCCCTCCTCAAGCAGCACCAGCCTCTCCTTGAAGCTGCAGAGGACTGACCCACTGGGGGGCTACAGGAGAGGGATAAATCAACCCCCGGGTTTGCAAAATTCCCATCTTTGTCTCTCTCTCCTCTTGGAGACGCACCCTCCTTCTCTATCAGCAGATTCACTTTTTGGAGCAGATGATAGTTTCCAGAAGGCATGTGCATAATCTCCTACAGAAACCAGCAGCCCCGTTCTTTGAAAGGATGACTACGAGCACAGCTTAAAAATAAGCAGCAATGACAATGCTTATAGCAATAACTGTTGGTTGGCCTGGATTGGGTTCTTTTTTGTACATATGACAAGGGAAAAAGGCAAAGCCTTTGCCCTCGCCTCTGTGTGGGTAACCAAGGCCCTTTCCCAACCGAAAGGAGCAAGGCTACTTGATCCTGGGAGACACAACGTGACAGGAACATGCCCCCAAATTCATAAACGTAGGAGGGAGTTGACAGCTGGCATTTTAAGGGGAGCTGATTCAGAGGCTGATTCTATTTGTCTTGTTTCCTTGGCCAAGACGAGCTGCTTCTTTGCCCTGTGCTATTAAGTCCCAGGGGGGTCCACAGGCAGCAATTTACAAATCTATTCCCTTCCTGGGGCTAAGGTTCTCTCTACAGCCATGGATTTAAAAAAATTTTTTTATTAAGGTATTATTGATATACACTCTTATGAAGGTTTCACGTGAAAAAACAATGTGGTTACTATATTTACCCATATTATCAAGTCCCCACTCATACCCCAATGCAGTCGCTGTCCATCAGTGTAGTAAGATGCCACAGATTCACTGTTTGCCTTCTCTGTGCTACACAGTTTTCCCCGTGATCCCCACACCATGTGTACTAAACATAATACCCCTCAATCCCCTTCTCCCGCCCTCCCCACTGACCTTCCCACACCCTTCCCCTTTGGTAACCGTGAGTCCCTTCTTGGAGTCTGTGAGTCTGCTACTATTTTGTTCCTTCAATTTTACTATGTTGTTATACTCCACAAATGAGGGAAATGATTTGGGACTTGTCTTTCTCCACCTGACTTATTTCACCGAGCATAATATCCCCCAGCTCCATCCATGTTGTTGCAAATGGTATGATTTGTTTCTTTCTTATGGCTGAATAATATTCCATTGTGTATATGTACCACCTCTTCTTTATCCATTCATCTATTGATGGACACTTAGGTTGCTTCCATATCATGGCTATTGTAAATAGTGCTGCGATAAACATAGGGGTGCATATGTCTTTTTGAATCTGAGAAGTTATATTCTTTGGGTAAATTCCAAGGAGTGGGATTCCCGGGTCAAATGGTATTTGTATTTTTAGTTTCTTGAGGAACCTCCATATTGCTTTCCACAATGGTTGAACTAGCTTACATTCCCACCAGCAGTGTAGGAGGGTTCCCCTTTCTCTGCATCCTCACCAGCATTTGTTGTTCTTAGTCTTTTCGATGCTGGCCATCCTTACTGGTGTGAGGTGATATCTAATTGTGTTTTTAATTTGCATTTCCCTGATGATTAGTGATATGGAGCATCTTTTCATGTGTCTGTTGGCCATCTGAATTTCTTCTTTGGAGAATGTCTGTTCATATCCTCTGCCCATTTTTTAATCGGGTTGTTTGGTTTTTGGGTGTTGAGGCATGTGAGTTCTTTATATATTTTTGATGTTAACCCCTTGTTGGATATGTCATTTACAAATATATTTTCCCATACAGTAGGATGCCTTTTTGTTCTGTTGAAGGTGTCTTTGGCCATACAGAAGCTTTTTATTTTGATGTAGTCCCATGTGTTCATTTTTGCTTTTGTTTCCCTTGCTCGAGGAGATGCATTCAGGAAGAAGTTGCTCATGCTTATATTCAGGAGATTTTTGCCTATGTTGTCTTCTAAGAATTTTATGGTTTCATGACTATCATTCAGGTCTTTGATCCATTTCTAGTTTACTTTTGTGTATAGAGTTAAACAATAATCCAGTTTCATTCTTTTGCATGTAGCTGTCCAGTTTTGCCAACACCAGTTGTTGAAGAGGCTGTCATTTCCCCATTGTATGTTCATGGCCCCTGTATCGTATATTAATTGACCATATATGGTTGGGTTTATATCAGGGCTCTCTATTCTGTTCCATTGGTCTATGGGTCTGTTCTTGGGCCAGTACCAAATTGCCTTGATTACTGTGGCTTTGTAGTAGAGCTTGAAGTTTGGGAGCATAATCCCCCAGCTTTATTCTTCCTTCTCAGGATTGCTTTGGCTATTCTGGGTCTTTTGTAGTTCCATATGAATTTTATAACAATTTGCTCTAGTTCATTGGAGAATGCTATTGGTATTTTGATAGGAATTTCATTAATCTGTAGATTGCTTTAGGCAGAATGGCCATTTTGACAATATTAATTCTACCTACCCATGAGCACAGGATGTGTTTCCATTTATTGGTATCTTCTTTAATTTCTTTAATGAGTGCCTTGTAGTTTTCAGGGTATATATAGGTCTTTCACTTCGTTGGTTAGGTTTATTCCTAGGTATTTTATTCTTTTTCATGCAACTGTGAATGGAATTGTTTTCGTGATTTCTCTTTCTGCTAGTTCACTGTTAGTATATAGGAATGCCACAGATTTCTGCATATTAATTTTGTATCCCGCAACTTTGCTGAATTCAGGTATTAGATCTAGTAGTTCTGGAGTGTATTCGTTAGGGTTTTTTTTATGTACAATACCATGTCATTTGCAAACAGTGACAGTTTAACTTCTTCCTTGCTAATCTGGATGCCCTTTATTTCTTTGTGTTGTCTGATTGCTATGGCTAGGACCTCCAGTACTATGTTGAATAGAAGTGGGGAGAGTGGGCATCCTTGTCTTGTTCCCGATCTTAAAGGAAAAGCTTTCAACTTCTCACTGTTAATATAATGTTGGCTGTGGGTTTGTCATATATGGCCTTCATTATGTTGAGGTATTTGCCCTCTATACCCATTTTGTTGAGAGTTTTTATCATGAATGGGTGTTGAATTTTGTCAAATGCTTTTTCCACATCTGTGGAGATGATCCTGTGGTTTTTCTCCTTCTTTTTCTTGATGTGGTGGATGATGTTGATGGATTTTCAAATGTTGAACCATCCTTGCATCCCTGGAATAAATCCTACTTGATCATGATGGATGATCTTTTTGATGTATTTTTTAATTTTGTTTGCTAATATTTTGTTGAGTATTTTTGCATCTCTGTTCATCAGGGATATTGATCTGTAATTTTCTTTTTTGTGGTGTCTTTGCCCGGTTTTGGTATTAGAGTGATGCTGGCCTCATAGAATGAGTTTGGAAGTATTCCCTCTTCTTCTACTCCTTGGAAAACTTTAAGGAGGATGGGTATTAGGTCTTCACTAAATGTTTGATAAAATTCAGCAGTGAAGCCATCTGGTCCAGTCGTTTTGTTCTTCGGTAGTTTTTTGATTAGCAATTCAATTTTGTTGCTGGAATTGGTCTGTTGAGATTTTCTGTTTCTTTCTGGGTCAGCCTTGGAAGGTTGTATTTTTCTAGAAAGCTGTCCATTTCTTCTAGGTTATTCAGTTTGTTAGCATATAATTTTTCAGAGTATTCTCTCTTAATTCTTTGTATTTCTGTGGTGTCCATAGTGATTTTTCCTTTCTCATTTCTGATTCTGTTTATGTGTGTAGACTCTCTTTTTTTCTTGATATGTCTGGCTAGGGGTTTATGTATTTGGTTTATTTTCTCAAAGAACCAGCTCTTGCTTTCATTGATCCTTTCTATTGTTTTATTCATCTCAATTTTATTTATTTCTGCTCTAATTTTTATTATGTCCCTCCTTCTACTGACTTTGGGTCTCATTTGTTCTTTTTTTTCTAGTTTTGTTAATTGTGAATTTAGACTGCTCATATGGGAATGTTCTTCTTTCCTGAGGTAGGCCTGTATTGCAATATACTTTCCTCTTAGCACGGCCTTCACTGCATCTCATAGATTTTGCAGTGTTGAATTATTGTTGTCATTTGTCTCCATATATTACTCGATGTTTTTATTTGGTCATTGATCCATTGGTTATTTAGGAGCATGCTATTAAGCCTCCATGTGTTTGTGGGCTTTTTCATTTTCTTTGAGTAATTTATTTCTGGTTTCATACCTTTGTGATCTGAGAAGTTGGTTGGTACAATGTTAATCTTTTTGAATTTACTGAGGCTCTTTTTGTGGCCTAGGATATAATCTATTCTTGAAAATGTTTCATGCACACTTGAGAGGAATGTGTATTCTGCTGCTTTTGGGTGGAGAGTTCTGTAGATGTCTGTTAGGTCCATCTGTTCTAGTGTGTTGTTCAGTGCCTCTGTGTCTTTACTTATTCTCTGTCTGGTTGATCTGTCCTTTGGAGTGAGTGGAGTGTTGAAGTCTCCTAGAATGAATGCATTGAATTCCATTTCCTCTTTTAATTCTGTTAGTATTTGTTTCACATATGTAGGTGCTCCTGTGTTGGGTGCATAGATATTTAAAATGGTTAAATCTTCTTGTTGGATTGATCCCTTTATCATTATGTAATGTCCTTTTTTGTCTTTTGTGACTTTCTTTGTTTTGAAGTCTATTTTGTCTGATACAAGTACTGCAACTCCTGCTTTTTTCTCCCTATTAGTTGCATGAAATGTCTTTTTTCATTCCTTCACTTTTAGTCTGTGTATGTCTTTGGGTTTAAAGTGCGTGTCTTGTAGGCAGCATATTGATGGGTCTTGTTTTTTATCCATTCAGTGACTCTATGTCTTTTGATTGGTGCATTCAGACCATTTACATTTAGGGTGATTATTGATAGGTATATACTTATTTCCATTGCAGACTTTAGATTTGTGGTTACCTAAGGTTCAAGGTTAACTTCCTTACTTTCTAAGAGTCTAACTTAATTCACTTAATATGGTATTACAAACACAATCTAAAGGTTCTTTTTTTCTCCTCCTTTTTCTTCCTCCTCCATTCTTTATATATTAGGTATCATATTCTTTTCTCTTTGTCTATCCCTTGATTGACTTTGGGGACAGTTGATTTAATTTTGCATTTTACTGCCATGGATTTTTCGTAGAGAAAATAGAGAATCTAGAAGTCATATAACCAGCGCCATCTTTAATGTTTCACCAAAAGCTGTCCTATATGAGCACTTATTTATATTTAGCCCTTAGTAAAAGGCCCCAGGAGGCTGCAGCCTGAGCTGATTTGGTTCAATATCTGCAAAAGAAATTTAAATAAGCTTACCAATGAAGAAATCTTCCTATATGAAGACAAAAAGTGGAGCTTGATTCTGGTTGACCTTGGGACAAAGACAGGCTAAAAACCACTCAAAAGTCAATAACACAGCCAAGCAGCATGCACACATCTTTTGTGAGTGGGCTTGTATAAACTGGGCCAGGTTTGGAGGGAAGGGAGCAACATCTGTATGCAGTCTCCACAGATGCATTAGATTGAAAGGAGGAACTGACGTTTTGTTACATGGGTAAAATTACAAAATTTTTTGACAATCTTGTTTAAATAAAATAATAACAGATGAATATGAAAATGCTATTGCTAGAGATTAACAGTTGCATAATGAATATCCTGCTGTACGACATCTATGAATAATGCATCATTATCTATTACCTTTAAATCTATCCAGGATTAACAGCCTTGCAGATTATTTAGCGTCTAAGATTTAAGGGATAAAATTAATACATATATGTTTTGATAATCGATGATAATCAGTTGAGTAAAAATAAACATCTACCTAACTTCCTCAGACAGTGTCCTTATTCTCCAGCTGTGCTCGTTTATTTCCCAAACTGGAGCTGCCATGCTGGCAATTTAGGATGTCTCCATAATCTATGTCCATGTTCGGAAAGAGAAAAAAGGAGAAAGAGAAAACCTCCAGATCTGAGCCGGGAACAAATAAAAGGTCTTCTCCAGGAGTGTCAATCAAAAGGAACAGAGCTTTCTATTGTCCCTGGAGTTTTTCTGCGGCATCTTCTGGCACTGTGAGTTAGACTGTGATTGGTTTCCCCTGAGAAAAAGTTCTATGGACAAAGAACAGCTGAGTCAGAGAAGGCCACCAGGCTGTGTGACCCAGCAGTGTGGGCTTGGGCAGCACTGGGGAAGCACAAAGAAAGAGAAGGCACCACCTCTGTTACCTGCTGCACAGAGGGAAGGCAGCTGGCCTGGCAAAGGGGCAACCTGCTCCTCTGACCATGGAGTGATCACTATTTTCCTGTATTTCAACATGGATGGCTGGGTAGAAAGGCATTTAGCTTAGCACAGTGGTAGCTGTGGGAGTCAGGAGAGAGCCCCCACCCCCAAGTCCTGTGTTCTGCCTCTTTGTCCTTGAGTTCATCTTCTCAAGGTGACACTAATACTCTAAATTCAGGCAGTTGTCATGTCTTTCCTCTCCTTCCAGCTTTCCCTCCTTTTCTCTTTCTCTGTAGCACTGCACTTGGCAAATATAACAAACAGACAATCCCATTTGCAGCCAAAATGCATAGAGTTTATGTTCATGTTGATTGTTTCTGATGAGTGAATTGAAACCTCAGCTTCTCAGGGCCCTTGAGCAGAAAAGCTGAACAAGTGCTGTGTTTCCACATTGCATATTGTCGCAATAGCTAATTCCTAAGTTACAGGATTCTGTCATAATATCGGATTCTGGGGTGGTAGCTCAATTCACTCTCCTTCATAACCGTTACACACACTCTTCTGACCATGTCACAGATTTTTGTTTAGACTGCTGGCTGTTTTCACAGGGGTTAGAAGCTTGTGTTTGAGAAATGTGTTTTGCATCGATTAAAATTTCTTGAAGGATGTGCTGCAATTGAATGACAGGCTATTTTTAAATTATTTACAAACTCAACATTATACTCAAAGCAAATTGCCAACTAAATCTAGTTATCATTTTATCTCCTGGACCCATTCCCCCAGAGCACACCAACCTTAAAAAAGATAATCCCCTCAATTTATTGCTTTAGCGATTCAGTAGACATCTTCTTCGCACCCCCCATATCTAGTACTAAATGGTGATAGAAAGGCACTGATGAGCTTTTGGTGGCAGGGGTTTCCAGAATTTCCCCAAACACAATTCTTCAATTGCATGATGGAGGAAGGCCATGATGTGAGGGCTTTTTCTGGATTTAATTTCTACTCTGATCACTCTACTATGAAAAAATTAGAGATTACTTCTCCATTTACCTTTCTTCATGGTATTAATAATAAAAGTTAACATTGTTTCCTTTGCACACCGGTCTCATGTGCGTATTGCTGTGTTGCTACTGCAGTATCATTAGTACAGTTCCCAGTCTTCTCCTTCTCACTGGTTTTGCACTTCGTTTCCCTCTGCCTCGGGCATTCTCCCCACTGGTCTTTGTTTGGCTCCGTCCTTATTATCATTCAGATCTTGGTTCAGGTATCAACTCCTGTGAGGGTCTTTCCAGGTCACTTTATCTAACCTTCCCCCACACTATTCCAGTGTTAACTATTGCCTTATTGACTACTTGATGTCACTTATCACTAGCTAAACTATCCCTGTTTACTAACCTACATGATTGTGATTTGCTTCTCTCAACAAAAGATAAACTCCTTGAAAGTAAGGTTCTCATTTTCATTTTTATTACTGCTTCTCAGTGTCTATAACAGTTCCTGTGATATAGTAGGCACTCAATAAATATTTGACACACAAAAGAATGGCTAAGTGTATGATTGTAACCAGGAGACCTAGCTACATTTCTGTCTATACTTTTGGCTTTCTGCATGACTCTGGACCAACCACATTCTCTTTGGGCAAGCTGATTTTCAAACCCATGAAACTCTAGATATCAGCACCAAGATATCTTAAAGACAATATAGTCACTGTGTTAATGAGGAGATTGAATTTCCCAGAGAGGTTGAGTCACCCTGCTAGTAAGTGCCAAACATGGGATTTGGTTCCAGGTCTCCAGTTTCCTTAGAACAGTGGTTCTCAGCCAGGACAATTTAGTCCTCAGGAGACGTCTGACAATGTCTTAAGACATTTTTGGATGTCCTAACATGGTGGGGGGAGGGAGAGGCCTGTATTACCAGAATTTAGTGGGTAGATGCCAGGGATGCTGCCAAACATCTTAAAAGGCATGTGATGATCTCCCACAATAAATAATTATCCAGCCCCAAATGTCAATAGTGCCAGTGTTGAGAAACCCTGCCATACACAGGAATAATGAGACTTTTCCCTTCTGTTAGAGGATGAATGAGATAAGTCCATAGAGAGTTGGGTGTCTCAGGTTTCTTAGCACAGAATTATCAGTTGGCATTTTTTTGCAACTAAATTGAAAACATTTTATTAATAAAATTTAAACATTTTATTAAATTTTTATTTAAAAAATAGCTTTACCACTTTTTGATTATACAAATAATACAAGCTCATTGTAAAGGAATTCAGGTAAAACACAAAGGTATTAAAATGAAAGAAAATCATCCATAATCCTACCCTTTGGAGATAAACATATGAGCATATTGGCATGTATTTTTCAAGACTTTTTCTATGCATACATATATATATATATATATATACACCTTTTTGACAAAAATGAAATAAAGTACTTATACATACTATTTTGTAATTTCCTTTTTCTACTCAAAATCTTGTGGCCATTGTGTAAATCTATAAATATGTAGCTATATCATTATTTCTCAAGATTTCTTGTATTTTGTTGTATGGGAGATCCAACATGTTTAGGTTGTTTCTGATGTTTTAATATTATAAACATACTTTCAGTGAATATCCTTGTTCATTCATTCTTTGTTCATGCTCAGTTATTTCCTTAGGATAAGTTAGGGGAATGGGGTTGCTGGGGCAAAGGAAATGTGATAAATGTTGTCAAGTTGCCTGCCTGAAGGTTTGCCTAATTTCTAACATGAACCCAGTAATAAGAAATCCCAGGATGCTGGAATTCTCTGTGTCACCTCACTTTCAGATGAGAGATAAAATTCACAAGGCAAAACATCTTATTAGGCTTGCTTTTTTTTATTTTCTGCCCTAGTATCAGAAAAAATTCACTCTCATCTCCTACATTCATTTAAATTTGATTTGGGAAAAAATAATGGAAAAAGTTCAGAGAAGGGAAAGGAACCTTCACTGAGTCCCACTACATGCCATGTACTATATAGGAGGAACTTACACTCTTGCAGCAACCTGACTGTTAGGCAGTCTCTTTCTGCTTGCAGATGGAAACGCTGAGAATCAGATATTCTCACCCAAGATCACAAACCTCATACCCGAAAGAATCAGCATTTAAATGTAGTTCTTGCCTTTAAGAAGTTATGGTCTATTAGAAGGCAAAATGTTCCAGGCATGCCTTCTATATCAATGTCATGTATGATGAGATTAATGTTCAAGTTATGACCATGAGAATTTTAAAGTTTTATACCTAGAAAGAAATAGTCAGCTAGTCTCAGGATATTGTATTTACCAAACTAGGAGAGAAGATTAAGATATATTTGAAAAACACTTTCCATAAATAATGTTGAGAATGCAGAGATGTATGACCTCTCCTCAGTAAACAAAAAACGTAATCAGTTAATTGAGGTTTGTGCTTGATAAACTCCTTATTTCAAAAGACCCCAGGATACTTGTCTATCATCAGCATGCAAGACATACTGGTGAAGTCAATGACTATGCCATAAACACAATTTCTTCTAGAAACTTGAGAGAAGCCAAGAAGAAAATCTTTGAGTGAATATTAGAGAGTTCTCTTGTCTAAACATTTTCTTTGGTCCTTTTATTTCCCTACATCAGAATTCTTAAATCTTCTCCTCAATCCTCTGTAATCTGGTTAAGCTATGCCAAAGTCCTCAAAAGGAGAAAGAATTGGGCAAGACCCCGGCAAAAAGTGCAGGCAATTAGTTTCAGAAATTGGTAAAATGGGAGAAAATCCATCTGGGAAAAAATATCTTTCCATTGGCCTTTGATTTGAAACTGCTATATCTACCCATGACTCCGCAATCCATGTCAGGGTAATTCATTAGGAAACGCTCGAAGATGTACAAGTATATTCATTACCATATTGTTTTAGATAGTATACAGAAATTAAAAATAGAGTATTAGAACAATTGGAAACAGTAAACAATCATTGCTAGGGGATAAACATAAAAAATGATACATAAACTATGGAGTAATATGTGGTAGTTAAAAGAATCTGTTCTGGATATCAGTCTTTTAAAAATATATTTAATGTCAATATCTTTTGTGACTTGCCTTTTTACTTGCTTAATGGTGATTTTTGTAAACAGAAGTTTAAAGCACTACAATTTATCACTTGTTTTACTTTATACCTAGTGCTTTTTCTATTCTGTTTATGAAATCTTTTCCCTCCCCATAGTTATTAAGATATTATCCTTTTTTCAAAAATTTTTGTTTTATTTTTCATATTGAAATTTATAGTGCATCTAGAATTTTCTTTTTTTGAGTAATGTGTGAGGTAGGGGTTCAAACTGTTTTCCATAGGGATATCCTTTTGACTTAGCATGATTTACTGTAAAGACATTTTTACCCCCACTGTTCACTGTGATCATTTATGTGCAGAATTTCTATTCTTTTCCATTGATCTTTTTATCCTTAGGCCAATACCACATTGTCTTAATTTACTGATGTTTCACATTAAGCAAAAGACTTGAACAAAATCTTCATAAAACAGGATGTCCAAATGTCCAAGAAACTTAGTCAAAAGTGCTCAGCCTTACTAATATTCAGGGAAAATACATATTAAAACCATAACAAGGTACCACTCTTTATCTACCAGAATGGTTTATTTAAAAAAGACTTACAAAAAATATCAGATATTGATGAGGATGCGGAATAACTGGAAATCTCATGTGCTTCTGAATATATATTGGTACAGTCATTTTGGAAAGGGGTTTGGCATTACTTACCAAGCTGAATATATGTATATCTCATCACTTAGCAACTCCATTTCTAGACTTAGACACAACAGAAATGCTTACATATTTACCAAAATATATATACAAGAATATGCATAGCAGATGTACTCACAATAGCATCCTCCCAACCAAATGTCCATCAGTAATAGAATGGGTAAATAACTTGTATTTATATTTTTTTATATTTTATATTCAGTCAATACTTAATATTCGGTCAATGAAAATGAACAAACTATTGCTACATACAAAGCATGGATGAATCTTACAAGGATAATGTTAGAAGAAAGTAGACACAAAAGAGCAGACACTGTAATTCCATTGACATAAAGTATACAAACAGGCAGAACAAATAAATGATGATAGAAGTTAGGTTAGTGAGTCAGGGCTGGAGATGGAGAGAGGACACGAAGGGGAATGCTCTGGTGCTTGTATTGGCCTATGTGGGGAAAATTGAGGTTCCTATGGCCAGGATCCTCACCTGAACCTACACTATTTGATGCTGTAACTAGCCTACGTCTAGGCTACTGCTTCCACACCTGTAGGCAAAAAGCTATTATTGACTGAGTCACTATTTAAAGAGCTCTGCTCAGTGCTCTGGGCTAAGGCAGAGACAAAGGAGGATCACAGACCTGCAGACTGCTGGATGCAGATGTAATTCTAGTGCTCCACCTAGCGCCAGGAGAACAAGTGGGGTAATAAACCCTTTTACCCCAAGAATGTTCAATTGTCATTCCTTGGTCTCACTGAATCCATAGTGAACTTGCCCGGGGCTGAAACTCATTGGCAAGACAGCCTATTTCTTGATTTTGGTGTTGGTTACTGAGGGAATGTTCACCTTGTAAAAATTCTTTGAGCTGTTCACTTATGATTTGTGTCCTCTTAACATATATGATACTTCAATAAATATTTACTCCAAAATGAATCAGATATTTATATATAGTTGAGTAAAAATTACTGAAAAATATATCTATATTAATAAAAGCTGTTATATAGTATCCACAAAATAATACCACATATTCTTACAAACATATGCATAAATGCATACATATCTCTGGAGAGGATAATAGATGTTCAGCTTATGTTGGCTGTCTAGAATCAAAATAATTTTATTTGACTCCATCACAATTCTGATGGCATTATTTTGTAATCGAATTGGAGATGGGATTATTGAATATTTCAAAGTTTTCTAAGAGAGGGACTCTTAGCAAAAGGGGTGATTAGGAAGCTCCTAATTTCCAAGCACTGAATGGAGCTGAAATTAAGTTGACTAGAACTGCAGGGCCCTTGAGTACCAGTCGACCATGAATAATCTCAAACATTGTGCATATTACTTAAACATTAGCTGTCAACTTTAACTAAAAATCCATTCAAAATCAAGTATTTAAAAGGGCATCTATAAAGAGGACCAACCAAATTCTTAAAAAATGGGTGCTCTTTTACAAATAACTAGAGAAAATGCAGTCATACTAATATTCAGGTAGGTTGGAGGCTGGACAGAATAAAACATGGGACCAGAATATACATATTTGAGAACTGCCTAAATCTGGCTGGTTCCTCTAGTGATAAGATTTAGAAAATGAACATTTCGTATGAAAAAAGGGAAATTCAGGACAACCAATTGAGAAGGGTGCTCAGTGCCTCTGTCTCCCACTTCAGGTGGGTAGAAGGGACCTAGGCAACGTGACTCCTTAAATGGGGGTTCGGGTAACAGCAAAGCCGGTGGTCCTGCTGAAGCCTCCTGTGGGAAAGGCCAACAAGGGATCTTCCTGCTGTTAGGTGGCTTCTTCTCTTTGGGGCCTGTGACCCCAGCATTTCTAGGAGGTTTGGCAACAGAGGAGATATGGTATCGGGAAGCAGTAGGAGAAACCCTTTAACACCAGGTGGAGGGAGGTCAGAGGGGGCTTTAGCTCATCTTTAATTTTCTTTGCTTGTCTTTTGGAAGAGAATATAGTCAGTGGTATTACATGAGTAATTAGGAAATAAATCCCTCCATTAAGGTAAAGGCTAGAGTTACTTCTCTAGCCTTGGATGGTGGAGGCCCTGTTTGGAATGTTTATACTGGAGAAAGGGCAATCTTGTGTTAAAGAGCCAGACACCTGCAGAGGGTGGAGGTGCTGGAGGGCTCACAAGTTCTCAGCGCAAGCTATTAGATTCACCTGAAGGACTTTTACAATATTGGAATGGAATCTCAGGGGCAAGGGCCAGACATTTGTATTTTTCAAATGCCCCCAATGGATTCTGTTGCCTGATGTGGGTTGAGTACCACTGATCTATCCAGTCCATTGATTTTCATCTCTCTGGGACTCTGTGGCCTGCCACAGAAGTTTCAAATGAGATGTTTCACTTTATCCTGCTTTATGGTTTCACAAAAGGTCTTATTTGAAGAAAGGGTCTTACGTCTAAAGGCTGAAGTGCTGAGAACCACTGGTACAGTCTAATGAGCTCCCAGACATTCCTTTCTCTTTATCTGAGTGAATTTGTCAGGTCGATCACTCAGCAGTAACCATGTGGAGAGACTGGAATACTTAGCAGCTGTCCAGGTTGGACTCTCTAGAGGCAGATGCTAAGCTGGAGTTTCCTGAGAATGATGCTCCTGAGGTTCAACACCCGTGAATGCAAGGAAGTGGAAGCAGGACTGGGCGGGGAAAGAAGCCCAGCTGTGATACGGCCCAAAAAGGCCAACACTGGGCCAGGAGAGCTGGAGTGAACACTGTCCCAGGTGGCACTCCTCTCAGTCAAGCCTGTGGACTGTCAGGGAAGAGGGTGACCTCGGCTGGGGCGAGGAGGGTCTCTGCCGCAGAGGCAGACCCTGAAACAGCTGACGGCCGGGGGAGAACGCTGTGGGTGCGCTTCCCATCAGATCCTCCCTGGAAGGAGAAGCTGGGCAGCACGTCTGTGCTGTGAGTTTGGGGGTGTAGGGAATGCCTGCAGACTGATTCTCCCTGACTCTAGAAGAAGACATGAATGAGGGCAGTGCACGCCTCCGGAGCCAGGCTCCTGGCAGTGGGACCTGGAGAGGCTCCTGAAGGAGCAGGGGAAGGCTGCGTGAGTTAGGGCAGCACACTCCCCCTGCTGTTAGGCTTCCTGTTCACAGCTTCCTCTTGAGGATGAAAAGGGAATTTGGGGCCCCGGGGTAGGGTTAGATAACATTCCAGAGGATACTGTTGTGTCTGGACCTTTGCTACCTCTCGCTCTGGCAGTGGTTACATTTTGTATGAAGGAGCTTTAGTGCAAATCAGATTCAGATTCGGCCTGCATTTATTGATGATCTTGCATATGCTGCCTCCCGTGCAGGGGAGGAGGTCCGCGGAAGGTCCATTTTTGTGCACAGGTCCACATGCCCATATTCTCATCTTAGTCAGTTTGTCATGAAAATTACCTGTGTCATATTTCAATTCCCTTATTTGTCTATGTAAGAACTAAAGGCCGAGGTTACCATCTCTGAACTGAAAGCTGTGGAACCCCTAGGATCTTGTTACTGATATGGCGAATCATGTTCTCATCATGTTTAAAAGATACACTGCTATCAACACTTTAATTATATTTGTAAAATAAATTGTTATGAGCAGGAATGCCTTTAGCTATGTTCTTAATTTTAAGAGATAAAGCATAGCCCTTTCATAGTGGCTGAGTAGATTAGATCTGGAGCAGTGAACTAATACAAAGTTAATATCACAAGATTGGTGATTATTGGCTTGTGTCAACCTCCTATGATAAACACAGATTAGAACAAGTAAATACGTGCTGGTTCTGCTACAAACCACAACAGTCAAGAACACATGTCGTTTCCCATAACAGACATTCAGAGTTTCAAAGCTGTCTGATAACAGTTCTTAGAACTATTAAAACAAACTTTTTAATATCATAAGGAATCTTTTTGCAGTGAGAGACAGACTTAGAAACTCAGTTATAAAATAAGATGCAACTTAAATTATAGTAACTGGTGTGTAAATGCTCAATAATAATTTTCTTAACCATTTATCAAGATGTAATTTCTAACTGAAAGATTAGTCTACTCACGCTACCTGTGATGACTGTCTTCCAAACGTTCAAGGTTTCCCATTAATCTGCTCACTGAAGCTTGTAACTCCTGGCTTCAGTTAAAATTTCGAGGCAGAGGTATGCTAAAGAATATGAAACCTCTTAATTTTTGTTGCCACACTAACTAGACTTTGAGTTTCGAGGAAGTTATGTGTATTCTCATTCTGGCACCAACATGGACATTTAGAACAGACCCTGAGATGGGGCAGATCCTAGAAAAGCCAGGTGGCTGGAATGGGCATCCTCACAGCCAACCGCTACCCTGCTTCTGATCAGAGTGTGTGAAACGAGGGTCAGCAACAGAGCTGGACAGACGGTGGCAAAAAGACAGAGGGAGGGACTTTCCAAGAGCTATGTCAGATGTCACGAGGCCACCCTCTTCCTATGGCCTCCAAGTTATGTGCAGCATGCAGTGTGGACTGGGGGCCTGTCCCCAGGAGTTCGGTCTCTTGTTCACAGCGAAGGCTAGAACGGGAAGGCAAGCGGACACAGGCCGCATTATGACTTTCTTGGGCCCTGGACCTGCTAGTAGGTAAGTGGGCCCTGCATGGGGATGCTGTCCAAATGCAGTGTCAGAGTTCTGAGTTCCGCATCTCAGTTCCAGAAGTTCAGTATAGGAAGAGCAGGGCCAACTACTCTAGTTGACAGAGAATCTGGCCACTGCAGCTCTGCGGGAACAGTCAGGTGAGAGGTATTCGTCAGGGACGTAGGTGATGCGTAGTGCCTGGTGGAACAGTCCATTGTCATAGTGGCTGTTTGCAAAGACGGTTTCAGTAATTAAGGCAGGAGGAAAGCGGGTGGGTTCCAGGTTCTCCAGCATTCTGAAGAGCCTGTTAATTTAGTCAACTGGCAAACCTCAGAGGGAGACACACAAAAAGTTAGGAGGGGGCTGAAATTGATGCTCGCCTACCATGTCTCATCACTACCAAAGTTTCTTGAGGGTAAGGCCTTCAAGTCCTCTGCTTCCTGTTTATATCCTACCGCCGAGAGTCTCCTTTTGAGCCTGGCCCTTTAACATCTGTTGCTGAGTATACGATAAACAGCATGAGGAGCCTCTTTCAACCTTGAGGAATCTATTTAATTTGTGATGGTTTGTGTTTTGTTTGTGGGAGGAATAAAAACACACCAAGCCCTAGAAAATAACCGCTTCATTGCATCTTATAATTTATTCCACCAGGAGGTTGGAAGTATGCCTCCCACTGGCCCTAGCACAATCTTTGATGGTGATTCATACTAGTAAAACTGAAGTCAGTGGAAAATGTCCTCATGTGAGAATTATCGTATTGTATCCTTTAAAACAACAACACATGCACACACAGCCCCCAGCATTTCTACATGTCTGGAAATCCAGATCAGGAGTCCAAAAAGCAGGAAGTCAGGACCTATTACATCAATAATGTTTCCCGAAGTTTTTATGTGGTGCGTGTTTTAATATAAAAAAATGGTTTGGGTAGACTTATCATGCTCATTCTCATTCCCTGAGAGGATTTCTTCTTAGTTGTTGCTTAAAATAAATAAAGCCCTGCTCTAAATTAGAAAACAATGTACAGGAGGTTGATGGCTTGGATTCTTTTTAAAAGTTAGGTAAATAGTGTAGGTAAATAGTTAGGTAAATGTGATAATATCCCATTGCCAGTTTTTGTAAAATAGCTAATGGGAAAGAACCTACCTTCTTTTTTGTTGTTCCTTTTTCCTTTTGCTGTTTAAACCATCATCACTAAGACAGTTTACGAGAGCCACTCTCTTTAGATATCTCACCTCTTCTTGCTCTCAGATGGCAACTGCATAAATCTCATTTTGACTGAAAATGTCTTGAACTCTGGAAATGGTGTTGCATAGAAAACAAGAAAGGCGCTACTTCTCAGTGTCCAGCCTTGTGGTTCTGGTCATCCCAGTGCAGCAATACATGGACCAGTGCTTTCCCTTAATAGTTGGCCCGGCTCGGAATCCATCTCCCCACAGAGATGTATCTCATCTCGGTAAGGTCTTTTCTTCCTTCAAACCCCACAGTTTCCATCCTGGTGGGAACCTCAGGGCAGGCACGGAGAGGTAGGAATGGAGGGTTACAGGGTGGGCACCGGGGTGGGCTTGGGGAAGAGGGTGATGAGTCAGGTGAGGGTGGAGGGATGGAGTGACCATCGACCCAGACCACAGAGTCACACGGGGTGGGGGAGGGCCTGGTGGTGCTGGAAGGGCCCCAGTTTAAACAGGGCTGGCCAAACAGTTATCAAGGTCCCCCGGCGGAAGATTCCATGCAGCCGTGCCAGTATTGATACTGGGGTGTTTGGCGATGGAGTCTTCTCGGTCAAACCCTACACCCAAACCACAGCAATTCCTATGGTTCCAAAGTAGTGAAAATAGGGTGTTCCTACCAGCTCTGCCACTGACACCTGTGGGAGCCCCCGTTCCCTGGTACTTGCTTCATCAAAATACCTCTTAACTGGCTTCCCTGCTTCTGCCTTTGCCCAGCAGAGACCTCCCCGCCACCACACACACACACAACCCCCTGCCACACACACTTCTCACTCTCAACCCAGCAGCCAGAGTAAGGCTGTTAAAACTATGTCAGGTCTTATCACCCCTCAGTGGCTCAAAGTAGAACCAAAATCCTTGCCCAGGCCTCCAGGGGCCTACACGGGGCTCTCTTCCTTGTCTCCCTGATGGATCTTCCTTCCGTCCCCATCACTCCCTCCATCCTGATGCAACGGCCTATCGACTGTCTCTTCATTCCAATCACACTCCCACCTCAGAGCCTCACTCTTCCCTTGGGCTGGAGCATCTTCCCCACTGAGAGCCTCCTGGGCCATTCTTCCACCTCCTCCAGCTTTGCTCCCTCCTGGTAAGTCTTTCCCGACCACCCTTTAGACACGGCACCCCCAACTCTGGCTTGCTCTGTCCCTCTTTCCTGCCTTACCTCCTCTTGGATTTTTCTGAGCACTTCTTGTACAGAACTGAACATCTTTGTGAGCAGGAACTCCCACTATATCAAATCTCAAATTTTTCCATTCGTAATATGATGCCTTGAATGAATCAACTTGAGAAGAGAGTCTGTCTTGTTCTTTTTCTTTATAAACCAAGAGAAAGGATAATGAGAATGTATAAATTAATATATCAAAGGCTTCAGATTTTTTGAGTGTTAGAATTCAAACCTTTCTAACAGGCGCTCAATGCTCTTACATGCAGCCCGTCTGCCTCTGTGAACTTCTGGTTATACCCCAGGTGAGATGTCTGGTCTGCTAGGGTCAATGCCTTTTGTTTGAAACCTTGAAAACCCAAGGCTGGTCCTGACACTTGACAAGACGCTTTGTTCCTGATTATTTATTCCATTAATTGCCAGGTTGTTTTTGTCTATCTCACTGACTGCATTTTTCTTTCTTGCTCCATATTCCACTTGACATTAAATAACTGTAGTCTTGTCACATAATAAGTCTCTGAAAATGGATGTTAGTGCTCCCCCAAGCACATTTGAATTCCTGCTGTCTGTCTTAGACTGCTCAGATTGCTATAACAACGTACCATTGAGTGAGTGGCTTGAACAACAGAAAACTTTCTCACAGCTCTGGAAGCTGGCAGTCTGGGATCAGGGTGAGAGCTCCCTCCCCGGTTCACAGACGGACGCTGTGTCCTCCTATGCCTTTTCCTCAGTGCACGCAGGGAAGAGAGAACTTTCTCTCTTCCTCCTGCAAGACCACCAGTCCTATGGGATTAGGATCCCACCCCGTCCTCATTTAGCCTAATTACCTCCCTAGAGGTCCTACCCTTAAATAGAGTTGCACTGGGGTTTGGGACTTCCACGTAGGCATTTGGGGAGGACACAGTTCAGTCCTAAGCACTGACTGCCCTGCTTCAGATACATGGTAGGAGGCATTGATGGGGTTAATTCTGTTGTAATTTTAATTTGATCATAACCCCAAGCTGCGTTTATGCCCAGTCTTTATATGTTCTTCCTTATATGCATTTTAGTTCACCCCTTAAATCAACTTCAGGGAATGTGATTTATAGATTAGTCTTGCTTTGCCCCAGCTGTCATGTTTTTTACTTTACTCTAAATCTGGTTTCTTTTATTTCCATTAAAAAACAGGTCGGTATGGAATCTGTGTCCCCATTAAACATTTTGTATGTGTTGTCTCATCCTCCCCTCACTGCCTCTGTCCTCTCTCTGGTTGCACCGATACAAACACGCACACACCTCACACGCCCGAGAGGCCTTGACTAACCACTGTATCTACAGAAGCCAATCGCGCCACCTGTTTTATTTACTCTACAACACCCATGATCACTGCTGTTTTGCAGAGGGGTAAATGAGGCCACAGAATATGAGGGAGTTGTTCACAGTTTTCAGTCTCTGAGCAGCAGAGAGAAGGCTGGAGAGGCAGAGGGTGGGGCTCGAAAGGTCTGGAGATGAACTTGACTTATTCCATGATGCGCCCCTCAGCAGCCCCGGCCCCTCCCTCGTTTGGCTTTTCTCACTTCGAAGTCTCTTCAAAGTGGTCCTCACTCCCTTCTTTTCTCTGTCTTGCTGTCTCAGTGAAACTTGCCTGCTGAGTGAGGAGACAAGCATGTCAAGGGTGAGCGAGCGTTTGGCCAGGTGTGGGGTTGCCAGATCTGGCAAATAAAAATGTAAAAGCACAAGTTAATTTGAATTTAAGATAAACTGTACATCTTTTTTTTAATATGAAGTATGTCCCATGCAATATTTGGGGCATACTTATCCTAAAACATTATTTTTGTTTCATCTGGGATTCAGGTTTCATTGGACACCCTGTATTTTTCTGGCACCCCTGGCCAGATGGCTATTCTGCAACTATGTGTATCCAATGAATAATGGTTATAAGCCTCTGGTGGATATGCCTGGAAAAGGAAACGAACAATAAAATCACTTTAAATTCTGATGTTTTATTTACCTTAGTGACATTTTGACGTTTTTTGACAATAAAAACAACAACACAAATATTCCCAAATGAATATGTATTTCACTTTGGAAACTTTGACTTTTATTTATATTTATCAGCTCAGTTTCTTTGATTTTTCTGTGAATTCACAGCACATTAAGGAAGTAGATAACTGCCTGGTTCTTGCCTGGTTCCAAACCACTGAACTCATATTTGGGTGAATGTGGGCAAGCTATTTAACTTCTCTTTTACCTTAGTTTTTTAATCTGCAAAATGCAGATAATAATAGCACCATCTTGTAAAGTTGAGTAGTAAGTGAGGACATGTATATGAAGTGGCTAGTCCAGTCCTTGCCAAGTAGTAGGCACTCAATAAATATCAGCCCTTATTTCTTCCTCACCACTCCATGTCTGAGAATGAACAGCATCACGTCCCAGAGCACTGCAAAATACTAGGCTAAAGAAATAACACAACGGGAGGGCTGCACAACTCAGAGAAGACAAGTAGTGACTCTATAGCATCTCACTACGCTGATGGGCAGTGACTGTAATGGGGTTGTGGGGGGGACCTGATGAAGGGGGTAGTTTAATCACCATAATATTGCACATGTACTTGTAGATTAATGATACCAAAATAAATTAAAAAACAAAATATATATATATATCATGCCATTAAAAAAAAAAGAAATAACACAGATGGGCCTCAAAGAAATTTTGATTCTTACTCTTTCAAATGCACAGGTACCAGCAGAGCCCCTCTCCTTGTTACAACCCCTAAGGGTGATTAATTGATTGACTGAGTTACTCATTCAGGTATTTAGCAGGTATTTGTTGAGACTGTAACATGTGCCAGACATAGTGTCATAGGGGCTGGGGATACATGGTCAACAGAGCAAAGTTGCTGGTTTCCCATGAGACTTTCTCATATATCACAGGGAGGCAGAGGAGATAATGAACAGATAAGCAAGAAAATGTATCATACTTTATTATATTTACTGTATTATATAATATTTTACATGGAGCAACCAATTAGGGCGCATGTGAAACTGAGTACTAGATTTGGTTATGTGGGGATCATTGGTAACCTTGATAATTTTTTGTTCCCTGTAGATTGTTGGAGAGAATGGGGGAGGAAGCTGAGAAAGGAACTTGGCTAAAAGGTGAGCAGAACAATGGGTGGCAACTAAGAGGGGATATGGAGTTCAGAGGCTTTTGGGTTTTTTAATGGGAGCTATCACAGCACGTTTGTAAACTGAAAGGAATTACCAAGTAGAGAGGAACTGACAATGCAGAAGGCAGAGCACAGCTCTAGGAGCGGAGAGCTTGACAAGACCATGTGGAAGAGGCTTCCCCGTGCATGAGGATTTGGCCTAACCCTGTAACCAGCACATTATGCTCCCTGCAGGAAGAGGGGAGTTGAATATGTAAGGTCAGGGGCGGCAGTGCAGGCAGTGCAGGGGTCTTAGTTAATTTGGCAATGGGAAAATATGGACATTCACTTATTTAGTGAAAAAAGACGTAAAATACTGCTTTTCATTTCTCATTATTAAGTTGAAAATAATTATTGATGAGAAATGACAGCTTCCTTATTTGTATCAGGTGCTTGCTAAGCACCCCCAAATACTCTTGGATATCTACCCTTGTCTCCCCTTTCCTCTCATCCACAGGGGTTTGAGACTCCTTTTTTAATTCATTGACAGACCGCTCTTCTCAGCTCCCTATGCTGCTCCCAGGCTGAAGTGCTGGTGTTTTGATGTTTTGCACCCATCACGTGTTTCTCCTCATTGAGGTAAATTTCTTCCAGAAGAAGCGGCCCATTTTGACAAGTCTGTTTCACGTCTGTGCTCCACTGCACAGCCAGACCTGAAAGTGACGGGAACTGACAAAAATCTCTGAACTTGTCCCATTGGGTTTGTCTAATGGGCCTTTCCCTGACATAGATGAAAAAGTCACTGACAGAAACAGACCATTTACCATGAACCTGAGAGAGGTATAAGCATCCACAGATGAAATAGGGCTCAATATAAAGCTGGGAAATTCAGGATGCACATGATGGGCCTAAGGAGATCTCTGCTTTCAAATGCCAAGGTGAACTGGGTGGTTTTGGGTTCTGCAGCCCCAAGTCATCTGGCTAGTTGATAAGGGAGCCAGGCCCCCCTCTCCGTATCTCTCCCTATACTGCACCAGACAGGAGCTGCTAAGTGGTAACTTGGGGGACAGGAGCTGCTTTCAACAGGACACTCCAGACCCAAGGGGGAGTTCTCTTTCCAAGGCTAGTAAGATAAAAGAGAAACAAAGTACTATTTACAATTTTGCAGCCGTTTAGAAATTCTAGTCTGTTAGCAGAATTTATGTTGAAGAAAGCTTTACAAACGGAACAGTCACATCTTAGGAGTGATATTTTTAGGTTCTATAATCAACGTAATGTAAACATACACACTCAGTATTACCCTTGAAAAGCCCTTATATCACCCATAAAACATACAACCCTGAATTCTAATTTCTATCCACGGTGAAATTTGAAAGTCATAGCACCAGGTTAAAGGAAAAACCAGAAGGGAAATTTGTGTGCAGATGTCTGGCCTTGAGACCGTTGTGCCTCTAAGGCATCTATCAAATCCCTAGCTTTGAATGAGCATTGGGTAGAGAATGTCAAGTGGGTTTTTTTTTAGTGCTTTTTAAAGATATAATTTTAATTGAAATACAGTTGATTGCATGCCAAGTGTTTTCACTGGGTCATGGGTTTTACTTTATTCCCTTTAATATTAAGCCTCAGCAACTTTTATAGATGGTAAAAGACATGTTTGTTATTGTGGGGGTTAATGGGTTGTGGCGATGCATCGAACTGTGAAGTAGTACCTCCGCCTCTGTTTTCTTTAAGAAAAATCTTTAGATAATCCTGTGGATATGTAAAGGTAAGGTCTAGGTATCCTCTGAAAGGAGTGTGTTGGCTTAATGAAGAGTTAAAGTTGTTTTATGACGGCAATTTAAGTTATCAAAGTATTCAGCAATTTCTTACATTTTAAACTTAAAAAATATAAAAAATGCAACCCATGGTAAGATAGTCAGTTGGTTGGTTTTTGAAAGGGAAGAGAAGGACATCTCGGTAGCAGCCCAGCACTGGAGTCTGGAGGAGAGAGAGGTGGGAGGGGACAGGCCCTCGGGAGCATGACGCCCGGATGCGGAGAGAGCCGCTCCACGAGTCCTTATGTACTTGGGGGATGGAGGGGCTGGGTGTTGACTCTCGTTTTCCTTTTCTGGGGTTTATTCATATCAGGGACCTGCTGCAGCCCCAATGTGACAGGGTTTACAATGGGTCAGAGTCCAAGGTGGGGTGGGAAAACGGGGAGTGCCGCCTAACCTTCCCAGGAGCCCTTCCCCAAGCAGGGAGGCAGCACGATTCTGAAGACAGATGGTAGCTGTGGGTCCAAGGAGGTGGTCTTTGGACCCTCAGAGACATCCAGGGTGGAGCAGAGCTCAGAAATTAGGAGCCAGGCGATAGAGAGGCCACAGCTGCCGGACCCAGTGCACGAGTGGCTGAGACAAGGCCCCTTCTCTCAATGTGCTGGACTAGTTGGAGCTGCTGATTAAAATGCCTATGGGTGCTGGCCTGTGGCGTTGGGGGGCTGACTTAGTGTAATCGTAGCGCCAAGCTCCCACTGCAATTAACTTCACATCTGCCCAGTTATGTTGGCTTTTAAAACATTGTGAGGATGAGTCCAACAGTGAAACAAAAACACTTTCTTGAGCTTCCTACTGCTTCAGGCTTCCGGGCTGCAGCCCCTGTTCTGAGGAAGGTAACCTCCCGAGGGGAAGTGCCTCTGCCCTGATGTGGGTGGGGGTCATGCCTGTTTCTGTTTTCCACGAGGAGCCCTGAGAGCTAGCACTGCCTGCTCCTCCTCTCCGGGTGGATTTACGGCAGCGGGTCTGTGGATCACGTCCGAATAGCATCCCTGCCTGCCTCCTAGGACACGGCTCAGCCTTTGGTCATTACGGAGATGAGAAGAAATCTGCTCAGCATTTCTTGGCCCGCTCGCATGGGGCTGACTCACCTCTGTCTGGTCTGGGTCCCCTGCGAAGTAGAGTCTCAGTCAAGAACTGAGGGTAGAGATAGTTATCTGGGGTCTGATCTCAGGAAACAGTAGTGAGGGAATGGGGAGACTGAGGCAGGGAAGGAGGTAAAACCAACGTACTGGGGCATAACCGAGGCCTCGGCTGTAGGTATTCAGTAAGAGGCAGGGCGTTGATCGCTGGCTCTTGCCTCTAAGTAGTTGGAGGTGGAGGCAGGGAGCATTAACTCCTCTGTCTGTCCGTGTGAAGCCCCCACAGCTTTAGCAAAGCCCTTGAGGCAGAAAAGCAGGGAGAGCAGGTGCAGGAGAGCGCTGAAGGCAGGTGAGGGCGTGATGCAGGGCGCCCAAAGCGTCTGCTCCATCCCTCAGGCAGAAGGTCCGGGCCCATCATTCTCAGGGTGCGCCAAGCTCTGGCTGCTGCCGACCTGACCCGGGCTTGGCCTCGCGGCCCGTCTTTTACCCCTTCCCTGCCACTGCATCCCAAGGGCGCCTCCCCAGACGGCGTTTTCCTCCTTTTCTCGTGAGGCTCCTGCTCAAGGCTCTCCATGCCTTGATGGGCGTGAAGAACCCAGCGGGCACAGCCCAGGAGAGGTCAGTTCCCTTCTCTGTTTCTGCCTGTGCCGTCTCCTGCCCTTCCTTTTTTCTCTTTCTTTTCCTCACCAGACATGGCTGTCCGTCAGAGTTAAGTCAGTCAGACTCTTCTCCCCACCCGCCCAGCTTCGGTGCTCACCTCCGTGTCCAGCCCTGGCCCTGCGGTAATCAGGCCTCACCCACCTCAGAATCACCTGGCTGTGTTTATGCTCTAGTCTGGGGGCCTCCCCTCTAGTGTGAAATCTCCAGCAGCTAAGGGACCATTCCTTCTTGGCTGCCTCCAGCTCACCCCACCTCAACATGCCTCAAAGTGAGCCCTGCCTCCCTCACCCTCCCAAGCACCCTTCCTGCCCCCTTGGAAAAGGAAAACTCTAACTCGGTTTCTGCTGCTTCTGCCTGTGTTCAAAACTCTGGAGCCACAGTCGGTTCCTCAGCCCTTTGGAAGGGGCCGTCCAGCTGGTGTCCGTGGGCTGCAGCGTGGGGCCAGGCAGAGGGAGGGGCGCGACCGTCCGGAAGGTCAGGTCAGGAGGTGAATGGTCAGGTCAGCTGGGGCTTCAGCAGCATGGGGCTGTAGGATGCTCAAGCTGGAAGGATGGCCAGGGACTGGCTTGTACCACCCCTCATGTTACTGATAAAGAAACTGAAATCCAGAGACATGAAGAGTTGACAAAGGTCATTTGGCCAGTTCATGCAAGAGTGGGCCTAAGGCAGTGAATGCTCTGCCTTCCTTCCCAGAGCCCTTTGCACAATGACACAAACGAGGAGCCTGTGTCAGGGGCTTTTAAAATGTACGGACCAGAATACCTATCTTAAACAGTAAAGGAAAGTTATTTCATGTAAGTGGAAAGTTTACTAGAGGTGCCTGGCTTTGGGGATATTTGAGCCAGGAACTTAAATATGTCAACAAGGGCAAGGTGCATGGAGTGCCCTGAGGAGCCTGACCTAGACCTGTGACCCCTGAGATCACATATGGGACTCATAAATATATGGGTTACTGGAAAGTGAGAAAGAAGACACTGGATGCTCAACAGGGTCAACAAAAAAATCACTACAAAATCCAAAAGGGGACAGAGGCATGTGATCTGAAGTCTGAGCGCTCCAAGATCACAGCCAGACGACACCCGCTTCGGCACACACAAGGTGGGGGTCTGGTTTTGGGGCTGAAGCTGAGGGGACTACAAAAGCCAGAGGGAGTTCTGGGACTTCTTGTTTGAAAACTGGCCTTACGTAATTCATCCCTGTGCCCTGAACATTCTTCTTGTCTGTTTGGAGGGCAGGACTGCATTCTTGGGATGACCCGGCACCCTCACTGGGGACCTGCCGTATGGGGCGATTCTGCTGTATCTAGGTTGTGGGGAGGGGCAAGGAGGTGGGGGTCTGCCCAGCCAGGACCTAGACCTTCCCTCTGGACAGCTGTCTTCTCTGAGAGCTAGCCAGTGATCAGGACCCTGGACCCTGTCCCTTGTCCCTCACAGTCAGTAAGACTCCAAGTTCTGCTTGTTCTTCAGAGTGCCTGTAGCCTCTATCTCTTCCTCTTCTCACCACTACCAACCCTCAGCTCAGGTGTGAGTCTCTTGGTGCCTGGCCACAGCCAGCCTGCAGGCCAGTCTCACGTCTCACCTGCTCCAGCACTGCCTGGACCCCATGCCAGGGCATTCACCTCTGACACCAGTTTTGTTATAATGTCATTTTCCTGCTCAAAACCTTCAGTGAGCCCACACTGCTGTTAGGACCAGGTCCAAGCCCATAATCTGGGCTCAGATATCGCCTCCTCTGAGACCCCTTCACTGCAGCCATCATTCCTGCCTCTGAAACCCAATAGCACTGAGTGTCTGTCCCACTTAGTTGGAACTGATCAGCTTTCCTGGCTTCCGTCATTAATTATGGTTTATGTATCTGTGCCTCTTTACTCCGATTCTGTGATCCTACAGGACAGAAATGGGTATACCCACCCATCACCCAGCGTATAGCTCTGTGCCCTACACATAGTAGATAACCAAATAGTGTTAATTCACTGGGGTTAGCCCTTTGGCTTGGAATCTTGGTCAATTAAGACTTGCTTATTGTAGTATTCAAAATCTCTAGTAATGTACATTTGAATTATGAGATAGAAAGAAGAGGAATGAGAGAAAATGAAATTTTCCCACCCCATGCTTCCAATTAATTTCCCTTGTCTGAGTCTATTACCAGCATCAACATCTACCTCAGCCTTAATTTACCAGGAAATGCTCTTAAAACCCACCAATGTGTATTCCTAGAATCCAAATGGGCATATGGACTGAAATGCCAAATTTGTAATGTTTCCAACATGCAGGCTCAGAGGAGGATTTCAAAAACAACACATACACACAAAACATGTGTTTAGGGCCAGAACAATTTTAAATGGGAGTTTTTGAAACATTACAAAATGTCACAGTAGTCCTCATTGTTGACTCTTAACCATTTAACAGTTGTGAAGTTATAAGGCCGAAAGTACTGCCTGAGGGGCCTCCGCATTCCTGTTCTGGGGCAAGTCGGCGGCTGGGCCTTCCCTGGCAAGGACAGGTTTCAAGTGGCATACGCATATGCTTTGGGGATTAGGAAAAGAGGGTCCTTAAAGTGACTTTTGGGTTGGAAAGTGGCAATAAGGCCACCTGATGGGATCTGGGGGTGCCCCGGAGGAAGAGCAACACGAAATGGGGAGAGTCAGGCATACACCCGACTCTTGGCATTTTCCTGCCACTTGGGTTGGTCAAATGCCAAATCCCAGTTTATGTTCCAAACAAATGGAAGCTCATTCTGTGATCAAAATAGACTGCTCACATGTGGTGTTGATAGAGAGGCTGCCAGGCCAAAGCCACCTTTATTCAGAGGGACCAGCTACCGAAGGAAAGGAATCTGCTGGCAGAAACAGAGAAAAATACAGGGCAGAGTCAATAGTCTCCAGTATAGTTAATCTTGCCACCTGCCCCAGTGGAACAGCAGACTGAAAAACTAATACTTAAAAAAAAACAACCCGTCTTTCTGTTGTTACTATTTGAAAGGCTATGGAATTATTTGGTCCCACGTTGCTGAGTCAGGGAACATCTGTGCCTGGGGTTAAGCAGACACAGCCAGGGCAGACCCCGAGGCTTCCTGTGTCAGCGGATGGTCTACATTTACCAAAACATTCATGCAGAGACTAATGTATTTGGTTCTGTAACACAGAAAAGTCATGGTTGTGGTTATGGGCTGAAATGTATCCTCCCCAAATTTGTATGTTGAAGTCTTACCCTCTGGGACCTCACAATGTTACTGCATTTGGATATAGGGCCTTTAAGAAGGTAATTAAGGTAAAGTGAGGCCATATGCGTGGCCCTGATCCACTGTGACTATGGTCCTCATAGGAAGAGGAGTCAAGGATGCAGATACACACAGAGGGAGACCGTGTGAGGACACAGGGAGAAGACTGAGAATGAACCAACCACGTAGACACCTTGACCGTGGACTTCCAGCCCCCAGAACTGGTGGGAAATAAGTTTCTGTTGTTTAGGCCACCAGTCTATGGTATTTTGTTATGACATCCCAAGTAGGCTAACATAATTCTTAAGAAGGAGCGGAGGCACACAGACTTAAAATGGAGAAGTACTTCTGGGCAGCCTGGAGTTTTGTTATGAATGAAGAAAGGAAGGGATCCATTCATTCAATTAGCACATAGCCTTATTTCAGACCCATGTAGGGTAGCACAAAGCAGCTGGAAGAAGCCTTTCCTTTCAGTGCCTCCAGTGGAGAAAACAAAACCTACCACATAGGCCTAATAACCTCTGGCCAGCTGCTGGTGCCTGTGTCTGGCAGGCAAGGATGAATCTGGCCCTCCACTGATTACTGAACACCTATCAATGATCACTGGAATTAAATAACTATTATCTCTTCATGGTTTCCCTGGACCTAACCTAACAAGCCCATGTTATCTCTAACCTTCAAGTTCTCAGCTTGTATATAGCCCCGATTTGAATTGTGAATGTTCAAAATAGATAAAACATCTAACATCTTTTTATTGTCCCTCTCAGCAATGTGCAAGGTCCTAGTCAGCCTTATGCATGGCGTATGGACAAGTGGCTCGCTCACTTAGCTGTTCTTACAAGCTGCTTTGCAAATGGCTCTGGCAGGTGGTGCGGTGTAGGGGGTAGGGCTTGCAGTCTGTCCCTGGAGACGCAGCGAGTGTCTTCGGCTAAAATGCCATCTCACAGGCCAGAGAAGCCCAAGCTCCCCGTGCCCCCCTCCAGCTGAGTTCTCCCTCCTGACTCATGTCTGCTGCCTCATTTGAGTTACCATGCAAACGTTTAGCCAAGAAGCCATACCAGGCCACATGCTTATTTACAACCGCCCCAGGAGTTTATTGCCCAGGCACTCAGGCAGTATTCCATGCTGAGCCTTCTGGTCAAATAAGGACAGAGTGAACCACGCCTTCTGTTCTTGGCAGTAAAATGTGTGCTAAAAATGCTGTGGGGTCCAGTATTTCTTAGCTCCCCCATGACCCCAACATTGTAGAGCTATGAGTTAGAAGAAAAAAGTGTAATATATTGTGCAGAGACTGAGGGTGCTGGGGGAGAGGAGTCCTTGTTCGTTCCCCTTTCTGGGCTTCCTGCAGGAAGTTGTGCATTCTCATAGTTCTAAGGCCAAGGAGCTTTGCCATTGCGTGTATCTGGTTTGTCAGCAGGGAGTCTTCTAGAAAAAACTCTCAAAGAGGGGCACTGAACAATGTAGTTGATCTAAGACGCGTGTGTGTGCATGCACACACCTACATACACACCCAGAAAGGACTCAAATCAATGGCGATAGGACTGCCATTTCGGAGGCATGACCACAGGAGAAATCAACATTACTGGGGGTCGTGGTGGGGCAGATTTGAAACTAAGGGTGGCAGTGGCAAGGTTTCTCACGTGACAACACAAAAGGTGTGCTTGCAACCAACCAGAAAACTTGAATTTGCTCTCCCTAAGAAAGTCCTCTTCCTAGGTTTGTAGGGGACACAAAAACTCCCCACAGCAGGCCCCTGGCCGGGAGGAGTTTGTAATGCACTGAGGGGGTGGGTACAATTAATAAGCAGCTCTTTGACAACTCAAGGCCAAAAGGATGGACAGTCAGCACCGTGCCTAGGGTTTGGTGATGACACGAGACAGGCCCTTCCAGAAGTTCTGATGTTTTGCTGTTACTCCATTTGCTTGATAAACAATAAACCTGATGTCTGAGTGTTCATACCTACTGGGTGCGAGCCCACAGAGACAGGGTGTGTGGTGGAGATGGTACCGGCCGTGAGGGTGCCATCTCGCAGCCCCTGCACGGAGCCCGGCCTGTCTGCAGCAGGGGCCTGGTGCGGTCGGCTGTGTGCTTCACAAGGTGCTCAGGAGGAGAAAGCAAAATAATGGGCAGGATGGTGCTTGGAATGCTGTAAGTGCTTTCAGGCATTTGAAGACAAGAGGGTGAACAAGCTCTCGTTTCCTCCCTATATATTAGCAATCAGCGAATATTTGGATGATCACGACGGGGAGGGCTTGAAAGGAATCCCTCCAAGGTGGGGATGGAGAATGCTTATTCATAAGATAAATATTTTTAGTCAAAATAAAAGAGCAAAAGGAAAAGGAAGTAGACCCTAGGCTTCCTATAACTAGTTCCTATCACGTGGCCCTTTCCTTCTGGAGGGACCACTTTGCCTCCCACCTCCTCCACCCCGAGCCCTCTGCTGCTGCGCCGGCCTTGTCCCCCGGGGAATTCCTCCCTTCCAGCCCTCCACTGGCCGCTTTCCCCAGGAGTCCGGGAGCCTCCACTCGGCCTGGCTTGGTGGGGAGAAAAGGGCTTTCTGACGGGAGCTGCTTCTCACCCCTCTCATCGGCTTCCATCCCAGGGCTACGGAGGTTTCCGAGAGCCTGCCTGACACACGCGCTTTCACAGCTTGGATAACAAGGGTTTTCTGCCTCACTCCGCTTCCCTCCCGCCGTCAGGCAGGCTTTATCCAGAGAGCAGCCTTCGGGAGCCCTGGGGACTTCCAGGTGCGGGGGGTCGGAGGCCGCATGACCTGCTCGGAGGCAGACCCCGCAGGCGGCGCCCCCGCGAAGTGAACTGCCTGCATGTTCATCAGGGGGACATTTGTGAAGGATCCTTTTCGGGGGAGTGGGTAGGAAAAGGAGGAAACAAAGGCGGACAAAAGAAGAAAGGTAGACTGCACTTCTTATTGTTCATTTCCAAACGAGATGGCCAAGCTCTGCTAAGTCCATAGGGGCAGTGTCTGGCATGAGTCAGCAACCGGTGCAATTTACTGCCAGTTGATTAAATTAGCATTTGTTATAAGCCAGAAAGGAAGGGGTTGGGGGGGGGGGGTGTTGTGTGCAGGGATAGATGGAGAATGAAGAAAATCTTCTCCATGCCTTTTGAATTATTTATGGCCTGGAACTTTACATGCTAAAACCTAACCAGACTTGATCGAGAGAGCCTGCGGAGGATTCTCCCTTCCCTTAAAGCCACAGAGCGCACGCTTTTGGTCTCCTTGGAGGATGAGGAGAGTGCTAACAGTGACAGACTATAGCAGAGAAAGTGGGACTCTTCATTTTATTGTGACCTTGAAGACAGAAATCCTGCAGAGAAATCCTGCTACTCCTAGGCGCAGGAAGACTTAGATTTCTCAGTAACCTCTTGAGCAATGGACACGAGTGTGTGCATGCATTCCACTTTGATTTTGCCGAGTGGGAACCCAGGATGACAGATCAGTGGACAAAGGATAGGTCTCTTCTTCCATCTTTGCCTCTGGCTTCCAGCCAGATGGGAAAGAAACAAAGACTCTGGAGCCTCTGCCATCCTTCCCCCACCCATTTCCCTCCTCCCCCACTTTTCTCTCCTCCTGCCTTTACCTCTTGGAGTCCATTGTTTGAATAGAGTTCATTGACTGCTCTTAATTTGGGGAAATCATATCTAATTGTTTAGGGTGTAAAAATGAACTGATTCAATCTTAGAAAGGGGTCTTCCTTTGGGGAGATGTGTGCACGCAGACAAGAGTGAACTCCACACTGGATGCGTCTGCAGGGAGCCAGGCCGGGTAGGGGGCGCATATACACAGGGAGCAGCCTGTGTAAGACACCCAGCGGCTGGGGCTGGAGGCCAGGGTGGCCTGGTGAGTGTCCTTTGTTCTTGGCTCTTCGGACCCCTGGGAACAGCAGGACAGCCCACACGCCAGCCCAGAGGCAATGCCTCTGTTCCTCCTGGAGATCTGAAGCTTTTGTGAGCCCCAGGGAAAAGGCAAACTGTTGGGCTCCCCCTGTAGACTCAGAGCCGCACACCACATAGCTTCAGGACAGAGCCACTTCTTTTCACCTGAACTGTTGCCTGCGGACCACACTGTAATCCAAGGTTTTATCAAACTAAAGCATCCAGGGGTGTGTGACTCTTCCCGGGAGACACAGAAGAAAGGAGTAAGGGAAGAGTGGTTGAATGAGGGAAAGACAAAAGCAACATAGCCGATAACAAGGAGGAGGGTTAGACAAAGAACTGGGACACGTGCTTTGGCAAAAAAGCAAGGAAGGCAGTTATTTCCTGGCTTCCTCACTGCTCGCTCAATTTACCCTTCAAATAAATATATTAACAAATAAACAGAGTCCAAGGCTGACCTTTTAGAAAGAATTGAGTCATTTCTCCCAGTTGTTAGTGTAAGTCCATTTTCACCTGTGTCTGAATGAAACAAAGCAGGTGGTGTCTGTTGCAGTCCAAGATGTAAAATGTGTAAATGAGGAACACACACAAATTTATAAAGGAACCAGAACAGATCATGGTGTCCAACCCCAGCATGGGCTTTTCCCTCCGCCCCAATCCCAACACCAAAGGGGATCCATGTACCCCGGCCAAGGGGAAGGGCTTGGTTCCTCCTGCCCAGATACCATGCAGTGCCCACTTCTCCTGTCGCTACACCAAGAAGTAAATTGAGGTCGTTGTCATAATTTGGCAAAACATCCCCTTTCACTGGAATTACTGAGATATTTCAGGCAAACGCAGATTTCAAAAAAATTAAACGGCAGAATTTGAGTTTGGGAACTCATTAAAAAGCAGTGAGACTTCCTGCATTGCATCAATTATAAACAATTTGGAGGAAAGAGAGGTTGCTTTTTTTTCCTTTTAAAGAAATTATCTGGAAAATTACCCAGGTCTTTGCTTCCTCTTTTCAGAGCAGATCTGGAGGCCATGTTAAATACAATAACCTCATTACAGTAGGTTTAGATGATAAAACCAGAAGAAACCAAGAAGCCCAAACTCTACCCTCAGTCAGGCTTGCCTCCAATATGCCTGCAAGACACTAGTATCCCCCCCGCCCCCCGCCCCCACTGAAATGGAGCCGGCCCCCTTTGCCACTTGTCTACTTTATAGGAATGCTCTAAAAATTAATATTCACTGTGAAACCAGGAGATTCTCCGAGGAATGATCCTGTCTCAATATGAAACATTATCAGTTTTGCTTTGCCTGCCACTCTGAGTTGGCAGTGATATATATATTGTTCAGAATCTTTCTAAAAATCTTTCATTTTCTGACCCTCATGACCAGTAATGATGGGAAACAGTGTACTGGAATAAATCCAAGAAAGAAATATTTTTGCCTGTCCATCAACTCAGCCAAAAGGGCTTAAAGTGACTACAATCATTTTAAGTGGTTCAATGAGTACATAAGCACCGTACTATTGAAGGATCTCAGTCCCTGCCAATCATATCCTTCCTTGACCAGGTTTTTCTTAGCATTAAAATTGATT
Source organism: Phataginus tricuspis (assembly GCA_029783875.1). Lineage (NCBI taxonomy): Eukaryota > Metazoa > Chordata > Mammalia > Pholidota > Manidae > Phataginus > Phataginus tricuspis. The sequence goes on from JAQQAC010000477.1 coordinate 30,421,650, forward strand.
TGGAGAGGGGGATGGAGATTTGAGTCTTAGGGATTTGGGATGGTGAGTCATGCTGAGGAGCGATGTGATTTTACTTACTAAATGTTTCTGGAACGTTTCTCACGCTTTCCCTCCCTAATACCCCACTCAGAATCAGGCCCTTACTGTCTCTTGCCTGGGTGCCCGAAGCCGTCTTGGAACTGGTCCTCTTGACTCCAGTGTTATCTGCTAAGCAATTCACCACCCTGCTACTAAGAGTCCTTCCAGAAAGCAGGCTCCCCATGTCAGGGCATCCGCTGCTCAGGAGATACAATCAGGCTCTCCCAGTGGAGGGAGGCTTCCACGCTCTGTTAACCCCTAAGCCACCATGTCTCCCACTTCAGCTCCTGCCGTTCCCTGTCTTACAGATTCTTGCTTAGAAAGAGCAAACTGTATATATTTTCCCAACATGGATGGTGCTTCTGTCTACTCTGGGCCTTTGCTCTTGCAATGGTCTCTGCCAGGAGCATCTCAAAGCAAGCAGACAACAAACAACAAACAAACCCCGAGTACCCATAGCTCCTTATTCGTCCTTTGGGCCTCAGATCACCTGGCGCATACCCTGCTTCCACGTTCTTGCATTCTCCTCCAGGGTGTGCCTGTCTTCTGAATTCTCTCCCCCTGGGCAAGGCTGTAGCATTAAGGCTACATGTAAGGTTATATGGATCTTGATACATGCTTACCTACCCACGAACAGTGAGCTCTCTGAGGACAGAACCTGCCTTTTACACCTCAGTATCTTGAGCAATACCTGGTTCAAGAAGGGATTGAGGAAACAGCTAAGCACACACCTTTTAAGTAGCTTCTATGTGTAAAGCACTGTGCTAAGTGTTTGGAGAAAGTTTCTAATACTAGGCTGTTCAAAGAAAAAAAACTGATAAGTAGATCAATGCATATTTAAGTAAATTCTTTATTTTTCTCTGACGGAATGATCCAGAGTTATGCAAATAATCAGCAGTTGTGGGGAACCCTGTGTCAACAGCGGCCCATCTGGCAGTGTGAAGTCAGCAGGTTGCTTCTCTTTGCTGCCACCACTCTGGGGCCTGGGGCTTTCTTGTGGCTGTGGCCTTGAGTATAGAGACCTCCCCCTTCTCTGGAGTTCTCTGCCTTGTATTCTGTTGCTATGGCAACAAGCCACTTGCCTTCTGGACTTCCTGCATGGGAGAGGGGAACCCTTTACTAATATGGCATAAACAATGAGGGTTATTTAAAAAATAGCCTGACAAGGTTAATCACCAACACATTATACTAGTTCCACAAATTCTGATTTAGTGGTAGGGTATTTGTTCCATGTTTCTGCCTATCCTGAAAAATGAATTAGCTATCAGGATGGGAGATTTGGTGTATCCTTTGTTTAAATATCTGTCTGTGTGCCTGTTGTGATTCTATTTTTAATGCAAAAAAATTTTTGTTCATGTGTAAACCTGTTTTCAGTCAATCCAGTGTATCAAAGAAGAGAGCAAAATTTCTAGAAGGAGAGCTGATCTTGCAAGGTGTGGAAGGCTGGGATAAACCAACACTAACACCTACCCAGCACCACAGCATATCTGTTCAAATCGGTTAAGAGATTATGCAGAAACAGATTAATGTATCCTTTAAAATACCTTATTTAGAATAGAGTCAGCTTAAAAGAAAAGAAGCTGCTAGCAGCCTTGCCTTTTGAACATCTTTATAAATGCAGGTGAGCAAGTGCAGGCATGTATTGCAGAGCCCAGCTCCTTGTCTGGTGACTGCGAAGCCTGAGGTAGAGACTCCATGTGCTCTAAGCAAGGTGGCTTAGTCTCGCTCCCAGAGACCAGCCTCCTGGTAGCTTTTCCCTTTTCTCCCAGAGATGCCGAAATTCTCTTTCTAGGTCATAGATGAGCTTGCCCCTGGCCTAGGCTGAGTTTCTTTGGTGTCTTTACGCATGCAGCTTCTCTTTGCTGGTTTCCAGCTTTCACCCTCAACACACAGAGGACTCTGGTTTATTGAAGAGCAAGTCTCTGCTGAGTTTCACCCTGAAACGACAGGGTCCTCTGTCTCCTTCCTCCTACTGATGCCTGGGCTCCCTGTTGATCAGATATGTTTTGCAAATCCAGCTCATTTGTCTTCTCGTGGAGGAGCCAGACAAGATTCTCATTTATTCACTTGCAATCAGCTACTGCCATCGCACAGAGACACACAGCGTGCATGGGCATTGTTACACCAGGGACGCGGTATGCTCCGGCTCGGGCTGGGGGTAGGGTGGGTAGGTGGCTTATCTGTGACAGAAGTCATCAGCAGCCATTTTTTTCTGACAGAAACGGTGGTGATACTCTGCCTACTAGGCACCGTTCTTGGCATGCGCAGGCCGCCATGTTTAGTTCCTTATGATGCAATATGTAGCCACAGCCGACTGGACTGGGGGCACCCAGTGGACAGACCCAGTTGGATTTTGTCCATCGGGATTCTGAACAAAGAAATCCCAGTGAGATAGTGACCGATGGGAGGTGGAACAGCTATGATGGGCCATGTCCAGGTTGAAGGTACATACGGAGCAGAAATGAGGAGTAGGGAGGAGCTGTTAGGCAAAGGAAGGCAACACAGAGCCACAGAAAGAATAAGCTGGTTAGTGGTCAAAAGAGAAAAGAGTAGACACACAAAAGAGGGGGCAACAGAGATGCTGAGAGAGACACAGAGGTGGAGGCAGAAGGGTGGAGGGAGAGCAGGAGGAAGATAAAGGTGGGAGAAAGGTAGAAGGAAGAGGGGGGGAGGGAGAATCCCTAATCTGAATCAGTTCCATTCAGGTTCCATGGAGTAGCACAGCCCGGTACTTAGAGGGACGTTCCCTGGAGCCAGCGCATTTTGGTTCAAATCCCTGGTCCTCACTTCCTTGTCCAAGTCACTTAGTCTCTCGGTCCCTTACTTTCCTCATCTGTAAAATGGACATAAGTACAGTATCTGCCTCATAGGGATGTTGTGAGGAACGCATGTGTTAACACAATGAAAGCACTTAGGAGGGTACCCGACACACTGTGGAAATGTGATCTATTTGTATTACCAAAGCTTTTGGTTTCTACTGTATGTCTTCCTTACTACTTCACAGGAGGCCTGACGATAGTCGATAGTCACTGCCCTCCTTCCAGCTGAGTTGAGCACGTTTGTGGATAATCTGCTTCTTATGATCGGAAACAGCTTAATTCCAACACCTTAGGGTATTTTACACATTTTGAACCTAAAAAAAGTCATTATTTTCTTTCGAATTGTATACATTTAGGCTATAAAGGGAAAGTACATGCCTTGAGGGAACAGGAGGAGGCAGAGTGAGTGAGGAGCCTTGCGAAGTGTGTACAAAGTGGAAGCAAGTCACCTCTAATTTGGGTAAATGGGGGAGAGCCGCACCTTGTCTTCCTCCAGTTTTACTTCTTGGGACTAGACACTTTGCTTTGTGGAAGGTTCTCCTCGCTACTTCTGCACTGAATAAACACGCTCAGTTTTTGCTTCCCTTTGTCGTATCGTCTCATGGATTCCATGAAGCCGGCAGCCTTCTTTCCTCCCCTTTTGGCAAAAGCGGGATTCCCGCAGCATCCACTCGCTACCTGACAGCGCGCACCTGGTGTGATTCTGTTCCAAATGCTTTTACAAGGGCCAGCAGAAAAGTGCCTTTTTCAGACACTGAGAATAAAGCCCGTGGGGGTGTCCCACAGTGGCTAATGCTGTCCCAGAGATCCATTTTGCCTTTTGCCCGTGGGGACCCAGCTATGAGCGAGTACTAAAGACCCGTGGTTGCCCTTTCGGTGTGAGGGCTGCCTAGGAGTATGTCAACTGGGTGGCTTAATAGAAATTTAAGGATCTTAGATTTCTGGAGGCTCAGTCCAAAATCAAGATGTTGTTTCCTTCTCTGCCTGTGAGGGAAAATCTGTCCCATGATTCTCTCCGCACTTCTGGCGGTGTGTTGGCAATCTTTGGCATTCTTTGGCTTCGGCTCCATCACCCCCGTCTTTGCCTGCATTTCCACATGGTCTTCTCCCTCTGTGAGTATGTCTGTGTGTCCCCTTTTCATAAGACACCAGTCATATTGGATCAGGACCAACCTTAATCCCCTCGTTTTAGCCTGCTCACCTCTGTAAGGATCCTGACTCCAAATTAGGTCACAGCTGAGGTACTGGAGGTGAGGACTTCAACATTAACTTGTTTTGTTAACACAGTTTAACCCATACCATGGATATATTTAAGAAGTGAAAACTGAAATGCCTCTTGGGGTTGATGGGTTGGTGACTGGGTTTAATGCTCGTTTACTGATGATAGGGGATTTGTGAAGAAAACCCAGTGGCTAAAACAATTGTACATCATACCCTCATTGTTCAACATTCCCTTGGCCTTTGTACTTTCATACTCTCTTGATTTTTCAATACTGGCCTTTTTTACTTAGACTCTTCCACTGGACCCCAAGTGTTGGTTGTTCAAGGACCTGCACTTTGACCCCTTTTCTTCTCCAGCTACACCCTCACTTCAGGGATTCTCATCCAGTTCTATGGCTTTAAATACCATCATTAGGCTAATGTCTCTCAAACTTGTGTCTCTGTTTCTTCAGCCGTGATATCTCCCCTGAAATCCACCCTCACATACCCAATTATATATTATCTTCTTGTCATAGGTACTTGGATGTTTAATAGGCATCTCAAACTTTTAATATCCAGAACTGAAATCCTGATTTTTTTCCCGTAAGTGTTCTCCTTCCCCTGTTTTCTCTGTCTCGGTAAATAGCACCTCTGTGGCTCCCTGAAATCCTAGGAATCCTCCTTGATCCCTCGCTTTTCCTCCTGCATTTAACTCAGCCGCGGGTCCTCTTGACTCTTTCTCGAAGATCCCTCAGGCATCCGTTTACCTCTCACTATCCCTGGGTGGCCCGGGCCACCGACATCTTTCACCTGGATGACATAATAGCCTCTTAAATGATCTCCCTCCCTATACTCTGTTACCCTAAAAACTATCCTTCCTGGTGGTAGTCAGTCATGTAAGTCACTCCTTGTATGAAACCCTCTAAGTCCATTCCTGCCTTAAGGCTCTCACTAGCTCTGTCCTCTTTGTAGAAAGCTCTTCTTTTAGATATCCAGTTGTCTTAACTCCCTCTTGTCATTTAGATCTCAGCTCAAATTTTACTTTCCCAGGGAGGCCCTCTCTGATTACTCAATATAAAACAGACCCCTTCCTGTTATTTCCTATCATATCTTCCTGCTTAATTTTAATCCTAGCACTTATCACTGCCTGCTTTCTTTGTGTTCACCCACTGCTTGTCTCTTCCCATTAGAACAGAAGCTGCATAACACCATGTACATTGTCCTACTTACTCGGTTGGTACCCGTAGGGCCTGAAGCAGGACCTTGCACAATTTAACCATTGATGCATATTTGTCGAATGAGTGAATAAATAGTTTTGGGGCAAAAAAGTAAAAGGAACCTACACTTAGAATATGTCCGATGTGTTAGGCACGATTCAAGCCTTTACCGCCGGGATTCATTTTGATTCCCATAAAATCCTTTAAGTTAGGTTGTATCCCCATTTGGCAGATGAGGAACCTGAGGCTCTGAGAAACTAAATAAAGAGGCTGATTCAACAGTTCACAAATGACAGAGCTGAAGTTCTGTTTTCCACATACTTTCTACTAGAATACAAGCTGGAGGTGATGAGTACATAATATATCCAGTGTTTTAGAAATTAGAGTGTAAGCAAGTTATTGAAAAGCATTATGAACAATGTTCAGTTCTGGATCAACTAAAGATGATATTCTTTTTGACCTAATCTTTCTATAGCTAGAAAATTTAATTGAAGAGTTAAAGATTTCAACAGAAGGTATGCTTAGGGCAAACGATCTGAAATAGAAGAAGTTTTGAATTTTAGTAAAAGGAAAGGAATTAAAAAGAAAAAAATACAGTGGAATATTTGTATTATACTGTTTTGGGGTTCAGGACCAAGAGGCATATTGTAAGTCATGATTGGTGGTGGTGGGAGCAAGGGGGGGGAACGGCTCTTAAATGGTTTTCTAAGATGCTGCATGCCGCCCACAGTGCTACCAGGGCATAGCATCGTGGCGGGCGCTTGAAGAATACTTGTTGAATGAATGAATGGGGAGAATTAAAGTATGGGAGTCTATGTAGCCACTCTTTCCCTCCACCCATGTGCCCTTTACTATGAGCAGGCTGGAGATGGGCTAGGTGGCTACAAACCGGTCAAGAGACTTCACCAGGATGCATAGGCAAGCCCCAGCGTTCAAAGGGGGTGATCATGCCCCTCCCCTCTCCTGTCCCCACCCCATCACCTGCATGCACATTTATCCTTCGGCCTGTGAGAGAGCAAAGACTTGCCATGTTACTGTAAAGATTACCAGCTCTCTCTCCTATTATACTCCTAATGACCCAGCGTCCGTCTTCTGTTGGTTATAGTTGTTTTGGGAAAGCATGATTTAATCCCTGATATATTGCATTCTTGATAATAATGAACTATAAAGAATGGGCTCTTATTGTAACTTATTTCAATAAATTTCAAATTACTATATAGAAATAGTAGGAATAATCTCATGAATAAAAGAAATAAAAAAGGAATTTATGGGATCTTTACATTCCCTAAGGAAATAACTCAAGTACCAAAAGAAGAAACTAAATTTAGGTAATCAAAAATCAAGGTGTTTAAAGAAGAGCTCTTGTTTTATAAGATCTGAAATAACTACTTGGAATGCAATAAAAAGCAGGAAGGATGCCAGCTTACAGAGAACTGGTATCATGAACCAATACAACCATTTACAGATAAAATTATCCAGGTCAAAACAAACTAGGCGATTCAATTTACAAAGGACATAAAAGACAATAGGAAAAGATCCTTTATATACCCAGCAGAAAAGCACCAGAGAAAGCTTTACCTCTTATTAGATGTGGAGATGTCAGGGTAGATAACACCAAAGGCACATTTTAATGGACAGTTCTTCTAATATCAGAATTGTAGGCAAGGTTCCCCAGGCAACAGGTTCTGCAAAGGGTATTTGCGTGCAGGTGATTTTGGAGCCAATGCTCTGGGGAACAGCTCCTGTGGAGGCAGGATGGGGTGGAGGGGAAATGGAACTGTGATGTGGCTGCAACAGAGGTCTCAGGGGTCCCACCTAGAGCTCTGGAGCTGGGGTGGCCCTTCAGAGATGTCCTGAATTGAGGCAAGGGTGTGGGACCTTTGTACCCCTATGTTGACCAATTAATTAGAAGTTTGCTGCCACCAGGGACGGGTCATACCCTCGAGCAAGTTAGCTCCCTTCAGCAATGCCTGGGGAGGGACTCAGCTCTGAGCCTCTACAGCTAACATTTTTGGCAGCTGGGGGAAGGAGTGGCTGGGTCCTGGAGGGGTGGGAGTCTCTGCAAAGAAGCCCAGTGTCTAGTCTGGGGCTTGAAGAGAAGATGGTAGAATATTGCTAATCATAAGATACTTTCTAACTGGGATCCTCTGTTGACCGTCCACTTTTCCCTGGGCCACTACAATAGCCTTACTATAGCTCTATCACTTCCACATCTGGCCCCCTTCTGGAAATGTAAATCCAGTCCTGTCAGACTTCTGCTTAATACCCTTTAATGATTTCCCACCTTACATATTATAAAATCCCAACTCTTTGACATGCCCTTTAAGTAGGGTGACATACAAATTATTGTACAAACTAGAACACTTTTGAGAGTGAAAGGTGGCTCTATCAATAATTGCACAGGGGAAATCTGAACCAGGACTGTTCTTGGCAAACTGGGATGTATGTTCGCCCTACCTGGATGACTCCTGATAGGTGACCACCTCTCACCCACATTTTACATGCTTCCCAAAGTCCACTCCCATTTGCTTTCCATTAGGTCCTAGATGAAATGAAACTTTCTCACCACAGGACCTTTGCATTCATCACTTCTTCGCACTTATATTTTAAGGCTGTCGCTCCCTCTCATATTCTTCAGATCTCAGCTTAAAATTTTCCTACTCAGAGAGACCTTCCCACTTATTTTCCATCCTACTACCTGTTTATTTTACCTACAGTCCTAACTACAATCTGAAATCATAATCCTAGATTTTAAGCTCCATTAGGACATGAATTTGCTCTGTCTTACATACTGATGTATCCCCAGTGATTAGCTCAATGCTAGTCCATAAATGTTTGATCTCAATAAATACAGACATAAATGAATGGTGAACTTAGGAAATTGTTCTGAAACAAAAAGCATGTTTGTGTGTATGAGTGTGTGTGTGTGTGTGTGTGTGTGTGTACATATTCAGTGAACTGCCCAAAGACCAGCAAATGACAAGCACATCACCTACACTGGGGATTGTAGATGTGACTGCTGACCCTGGACCTCAGTGTACAGAGAGGAATGCAAAACATTAACAATCAATTTGCAAACACCCAGAGAATCAGCCTGCTGGATAATAACTAGCAGTTTAGTGATGAGGAGATATTGTCAGAACTATCTAATTTCCTTTTAAGACAGAGAGACCTTCATCAAAAGCATTTATCAAGTGTCTACACAGAGCCAGGAGAAGCTGTCAGAGGTGGAGGGGCTTGTATTCATCTGAGAAGCATCAGATTTAATATGTGTCTTGACTTTAGCTAAAATCTGATTTTGCTTCTGTGATAATTTCCTTTCGTAGGGCCAACAAATATCAGCTCCTTACAGCAGCAGGTGGTAGCAGAATAGTTACAGGGGTAAGCCCAGAATACTTCCTAAAGCCTTTAAAAGTTGGAAAAAACCCCTAATGATTAAAGGTGAAATTATTTTAAAAGTGAACAGGATGACCTTTTGCTCAGGTCTGTTGAGGTTAACTTTTCAGTGCTCTGCCTACTAACACCTGACTGTCCCTGAAAACTGAATTGGGCTTAATTAGCAGGTGAGTTGTTCTAGGTTCATTTGGAATGGTTACTGAATGCCCTTCTTTTAGAGACAGTCCAAATGACCTACGGGAAGTACAAACTTTGATACTGATTCACGCACAAGCATCAAGCTCAGAATTGCAGGGTAAAAGTAATACCTTTTGAGGGATTAGAAAGTCATTTGGATGTTCCCAGACATCAATGCCAGGTATTTTAACCTTGACTTTTAGGCACAGACAACATTTTGGGTCAAGCTGACAGGCTCACCCTAATGTCCAGCCATACAGACCATGCATATATGCGAAATGAATACAAAGCAGCTGAAAACTTCCACAGCAATAAATACTTACAAAATCTTAAATCAAGGTGCTGGGAGATGAGACCCTTGGTTAAGGTTATGATTTGTCCCAGCTATGGGGATGGGCAGGCCATGAGAGAAGTCCTACCAGCCAATGAGAAGTCCATGTCTGAGAAATCAACAGCAGTAGAGAGGAACTGGCTTTAGAAGCAGCACCCTACCGTATAAAGACTGAAGAGCAAAATGTGGCCCCAACCCCAAGAAATCTCAGTTTGGAGAATGTTAAAAAAATGCCTCATATCTCTCTACAGGAGGATAAGGTGGTGGTAGCCTGGTTACCAGAACTAGTCATGTACAGCAATGATGGTAGGAGGTCAAATGGAATTTAACGGTTTTACATGTACTCAATGTTTGTAAGACTTTATTTGTGGGTAGGTGCTGTACTAGGAGCTGGAATACAGCGTGAACAAAGTGGACACCATCTTTTTTTCCAGGGAATCTATAGTAACTGACCTGGAGGTTTATTATATTTCTGGACCCGTGGAGAGTTGTGAAGTTTGGGGAATAACTGAGCCTACAAGAACAGGGATGAAGAGGGGTGGGCACAGTTGGTATTAAGTAATTCTAGCTACCCAGTGACAGAATCCTGCAGGGACAGGGAGCCCAGAAAAGAACTGTATGATCTGTTTTAGGTCCTGGGCATGCACTACTGCCCTGAAACAGGCAGAAGATATTTGGATGATTGCCAGATTCAGTGGTTGCAGGAAGGTTCCTGTCCTCTGTATCAGTCAGGAGCATTCAACACAATGGATGACAAGCTCCTTTTTGGTCATTCTGCCCTCTTGGCTTCAGTGATATTGTACGTACCTCCTCATTTGCCCCTTCCTTTACTGGCTGTTCCTCTTGGTCTGCTTTGCTGGCTCCTTCTCAACTGCTCACCCAATTAATATTGGCGTGTCCCAGGTCTCTGTCCTGAGCACCCCTATTTACTAATCACTGTCTTCAGGTGACCTCATCTCGTCCAGGGTTTTTATCATCTTCATGCCAGTGACCCCCAACCTCTTCTCCAATGCTGACCCCTCTCCGGGGTCCAGGCCCATGGGGCTCTCCGCACTCCTAGCCTCTCCCTGTCTCAAGAGACACCCAGACTCGAGCTGCTCAGCCCTCAAGGCTGCCCCTCCCCTAGCGTCTTCCATTTCCTTTCATCCAGTTACTGAACAAGGATCTGGGCATTACCCTGGATTCCTTTCTCCTTTAACTCCCTCATTCCAAGTCCTGTCACTCCTTCCCCTAAAATATACTCCTCTTAAAACTCCATTGCTATGACTCCGGGCTAAATTATTTCAGGAGCTTCTTAACTGATTCCCTCCTTTCACTGTGCCCTTAAGAACTACCCAGTGCCTGCCAGACAGAGGGATTCGTTTGATCAGATCATGTTCCTCCCTTGTTCTAAAAGGTGACCATGGCTTGCTTAGTGCATTTGGCATAAAGTCCAAATTCTTCCCTTGGCCCCTACCCCACACTGTCTTCAGGCTCTCCTCCCCACCCCACCCCTGCAGACTTGCAGTCTTCCTTCTGTTCCTGAGACAGCCCATATTCCAGCCTCAGGGCTTTTGCACTGGCTCTGTCCCTCTGCTTAGAGTGCTCTTCCCCCAGTCTTTACAGGGCTTGTTCTACACTGACATTCAGATCTCAGTTTAAATATTTCTTCAATAAGCCGTCCCTGGCCATCAACCCCGAAGTACCACACAGTTACTCTTTATCATATTCCCTTTAAAATGGTCTGCATATGGCTTACTACTGGCTGATATTTTTACTATTTATTTGCTCTTATTTATTTGTGGTTTGTCTTCACCCATTGGAATGCAAACTCTAAGAGATAAGTGACATGTATTGCCAGAACCTGGAACAATAAATGTTGTAGGATAGGAGTTTAACCAATATCTGTGGAATATATGAGTGAATATGTGAACACCTGAAGGGTGGTGTTATACCACCCTGTCATGTATGTGCCCTCTCCCTTACAGTATGTATATCAGTCAGCTCTTGCTGTGTAACAAGTCTCCCCAAAACTTGGAAACTTACCACAAGCATTTATTATTGCTCACGGGTCTCAAGGTCAGCTGGGCAGTTCTACTGACTTAGGCAGGGTTTGGTTGATCTTGGTGTGGCTCACACGCATCTGTGAGCAGCTGGCGGGTTGGCTGAGGGCCGCAAGGCCCCAGCAGGCCTTCTTCAGAAGTCTGACAGTTGTTTCGCTATCAGCAAGGGTGACGGTGGGACTGAGCCATGTGTCCCCTTCTTCTGGCAGTGCAGCTTAATCATGAGGTCTAAGAAAAAGAACAGAATTGGTCAAAGCCTCTTGAGGCTGAGGCTTAGAATTGGCTGGCACACCATCACTCATGCTATATTCTGTTGGTCAAAGTGAGTCACAAGGCCAGCCCAGATTTAAAGGGCTGGGAAATTAATTCTACCTATTGATGGGAGGAAATGCAAAGTCATGTTGCAAAGGTGTGGCTACGGGGCAAAAAGGCAAAGGACTGGGGGCATTTTTGTAATTAGTCTATTCCACTAAGGATGACAACCAAAGTGGTCACTGCTCATTGCCACATTCCGTTTTAGCAGATGAGGCATAAAGAGCATATGCGTGGCTTGGAAGTGCCTTCCCGTCAGTCCGCAGGATCTAACATGTCCTTGGTTGCCCAGCTGCAGTGACTGGGGATTGAGAGAAATTGGCCCCTGGGTATACTGCTGTCCACACAAATGTGCAGACTCATCTGGGCCAAAGGTCAGGTTTAATAAGTTCTTTCTACACTCTCAGATGCAGATGACTGTGTTTGGCTTGAACATACTGATTTCAGGCAGGTGAGAGAGTAGATGTAGCAATCCAGCTTAACAAATATTTAGATTAGTTAATTGTCTTTGGAATTGCTTGAATGGAATGTTTCCTTTCTCCAACCATGTCACTCAGCAACCTACCTCTCCAGTATAAAATACTCAAATTCTTTCTAAATTTCAACTATTAAAAAGGACTTCTAGTCCATAGTTACATGATCTCTCCACTGAGAGCTTCATTCCTTTCCATACCAGGAGCAAACCGGATCTAAAACAGATCGAAATGACTCAGCAGTGGGACGCGGGTCTCTGCGCCTACTTGTCTGTACAGTCAACCAGCCTTTACGGCCCTTTCACAACCTAGCATAGAAAAAAAAAATCAATCACTCCATTCCACTGTATTTGAAACTTTTCTGACTTCCCAGACACATTCCTGAAGTCGCCAGTCATGGACGAGGACTCCTCTGGGCTAGGAGATGGATCCCGCCAGGCTGTTTGGGACTCGTGGGTGAAGCAGCACAGACTCAGAGATCTCACAGCCTCTCCTTCATGATTCATGGCTCTCCACCCCAAGCAGTGGGACTTGCCCAACTTCACCACAGAAGGAAACAGACTGCAACCTTGGAGGGCCAGGGAGGAAACTGGAGGCATGTGTGGGATGATTAGAAACCTGAAAATGTCACCGCAGTAAGGTCTGCTTAGAATCTTTAGCTGGAGGTGTGTAGAGTACAATAAGGATGACATTTGAATCTGTCGGATGGCAAGGCTTGCATTGGATACACCTGTAGAATAAAGGCTTCCCATAAGTTTTGATAGAGTAAGTGAAGGTTTTGGAGAGCGGAGGTGTCTTTCATGATGGGGTGAGGGGGCCAGTGAAGGGGACATGGTGGGTACAAACCGCTTCCTATTTCTTCGTATGGAGAGAGCCCACTTCTCTGTAATGGTGGAGGCTTAGGGGCTTGATGGTGCCCAGTCACTGACCCTTGATCCCTAGGACAGAGACAGGGTATAGAGCTTTTTCTGGTAATTAGATATTGCCTGACACCCTTAAGAAGGGACTAGAATATTTGCTCCTTTGGTGTAACTAAAAGATCCCAAGTTTACCAGAAGATGAGCAAGAATAAGGTTCCATTATATCTGGCATTCACATCTCCACCAGCTCCATAAAGGTTTGCAAAGTTTCCCTCCATGCTGTGTGCTCTTCCAGAGTGTATTCCTGTGAGTCCCCAAGGGGTGTCTTACATGCGCCTGCACATCACCCCAGCCCTCTGGCCTTTGGTGCACTGAGCCACCACTCTTTCCTGGTCTAGGTGACCCGAGCTGGCCTCTGCCCCAGCACCCACCACTCCTTCTCAATTGCACAGGCCTTGACAACTTTGGCAAAAAAAAAAAAAAAAAAAAAAAAGAGAGCCTTTCTTTCTCTGTGTTTTGTTCAGGCAGTGGGGATCCCGCAGGTTTGTTTATGCTCCAGAGCTGTGATGGGAGTGTTCAAATATCTGCCGCCAGTTTGATTCAGAACCATGACTTCCCCAAACCTCAGGGTGTGTTGTTGAGCCTGGTTCACACTCCAGGCTCCTTCCCCCATGCCGGCCTCGCTCAGGTGCCCCGCCTCGCAAGGAGCCCCTCTCCCGGCAACCTGACTCAGCATGCCGCCCTCTCTCGCTTCCCTCCCACACATGAGTGTTGAACCCCAGGGTTTCACAGAAATTGTGTGGTCCCCTCAGGCCCAGCTGAATCAGTTGAAGTAAATAATAGCAGGGACAGGGGTCTGTCTCACCTCATCTGCCTGCCACATTCAGACCTCATTCAGGCCCGTGGAGATTTTGGCGAGTGCTGCATTTCTGGTTGCTGGTTTGTAAATGGCTTCCTAGTGGCTGGGTCACTGCACTCACAGGGCCACTGGGATCGGCTCCGTCAGGATACCAGCCACATGGCACATCCGCGGGGACAAGAGCTGCGCTGCCCATGGGAGGCAGTACGGAGCTCGGGAGGCAAGAGGATGGCCTAAAAGGGCTGCAGAGCGAACAGTCTAAAGGGGATACCAAGATTAGATAAAAATGTGGGATGTTGAGATCAAGTAAATGGTGTTTGAGGGTGATTGTCCTAAACACCACAACTGTTTACTTCTCCTCTATACGAGCTAGAGTGCGCTTGCTTGGCCAGTGACTTACAGGACCAGGGCAGGCAGCACCTGCTCCGGACACTGTTATCTGCTGGTTCAACTCCCTCCTTGTGCTTAAAGGATTATTTTTATAAGCTTCAAGAGACCCAACGTCAGTAATTCCTTTGTAGTGTTGGGATTAACATCTCAACTAACAATATGCTAACTGGATTCGAAAATGGGAATTTTCTATGGAAACTGTGTTCTTCTGAATTTCAGCTGCAGTACACAGATTTCCCCCTCCTCCTCCCATAAGTGCAAGTCTATGGCAATCTGGGCATTCTCTTACCGCGGCAAAGATAATAGTTTTTTAGTTTACTCCAGTCTCATTCTCCTTTCCACAGAGAGAGTTGCTTTATATTTCACTGTCTTCTGTGTTCTTGTCCACTGGGGCTGCTGACACCCCCTTAATATCACCCTCAGCTCTTCTCATAACACCTTTTGCGTATGCGTGACAGTGTAGTTGCTCAGGCGAAACGTGACAGGAGCAACTCCTGTACTTCAGGAGAGGGACATGACTTGGGAAGCCCGCCGATAATGAGCGGAAGGCCACTATCTCCGTTTCTAGCTCTACGGCTGAGCGGCAGTATCACCACTAAACAACCGATCAGTGAATCACTTGGTCGTTTAATTAGAACCTACTGTGTACCCATCACTTTCCTTGGCCTTGTGGGTCATTAGACATGGTGCCTGTCCTCACATTGCTTACCCACCAGTTGGAGATACAAAAGTGACACGCATGGAACAATTAGCAATCCCCTATGTGCCCAACAGCTCCACAACCCTGAATAAAGAAGAGCAAGGGCTCAGAGTGCCGTGGAATGAGAGGGCAGTTTCGGGGGAGAGATGGCACGAGAGGTAAGGAATCCGAGGTCCAGTAGGTCTTCTGCCTCTATGTCTGGTAGGAGTAAAGTGAAGATGGTATTACGCCTATTACAGGCCAGTGTTGGGTGCCAATGGCACTGATGCGGTTACCTAGGGGCTCTGGGCGCACATGGGGATCGGGAAGGGAAAGCAAGAGGCTAGGCTCTTGCGTGACTTTGAGAGTGAGCAAGTCCTTAAGCTTCGAGCTCTGAATGCCTCTGTTTCCTCAACCTGGTCCTGTCATCCTACTGGTCTTGTTACTCAGACACACACACTCTGTTTCTGTCTCATTCTCTAGCTCCTTCTTCTCTCTCTTTCTTTTTTTATTATGTTATTTTCTTCCCTTTGGCTGTTTCTCTCCATTCTTTCTCTTCCGTTCGTTCCCTTTCCCCCTTTCCTGGCCCATCTCTAATTCCCTTCTAGTGATGGGCTCCAGAGGTAGTTAGATTCTAATGTAGGCTGGTATCTAGAGGTCAGGGGGTAGGTGTAAGCAGTGACTGGGACCAGCTTTAGCATTATTATTTGTAATACTGTGATAATAACAATTCTGACATATATTAGAACCCATAAGCCTTTGGATCTGGTTTGTAAGAAAGCCTGAGTTCTTTTTAGGTAAGAATGCCTATGTGACAGACTAAGATCTTTTAAGTTACATGGAAAAATTAACTTCGGTGAAAGGAGATTAATAAATCTGATATTCTTGGCCAACTAATGCTTCCAAATATTTTCCCTTTGGAGCGTAAGCTCCTCATTTATCTGCCTTGTTCTCCACTGACCCTTCTCCAGCACCTTGGCTTGGTGCATGTTAGGTGCCCAATACATATTTGTGAACTAAATAAACGTAGAGTTTAAGGAATTGAAGGGAGTGTTTTTAAATGTTTTAAAGTGAGGGAGAGGCTGAGGCACAAATAATCTCAGCAACAAGGCAAAATTATTTAATGATTTGGACATGGTGTTTGAAATGGAAGCTGTGGTATAGCTCAGTATATCTGACCTCTGAAGTAATAAGTGGCACATAAACTTGGTCTCATGCAGTAGCCACTGTAGACTTCAGTGCCTTTGTCCGTAAAGTGAGTGGGAAACAAGCTGGAAGATCTTTCTGCTTAAAAATATCCTCCATTTACCTTCCAGTGTTGAGGATTGGGTGGTTCCATTGGAAAGGGCTCTGCTTAGTTTTGACTTTGAATTTGTTGCCTTTCCTTCCACTGCTAACTCCGTTTGGTGCCTGGCTGGCCCTTTGATCGCAGTCTCAGAGAACCCAGCAGTGTATCGCATCAGTCAAACAAAGCCTTGCTTAGGAGCACTGGAAATAGAAGTAAATTTCTCATCCATATTTTCACAGTTTAAGCTTACGTTTTCTTAGTTTTATTCCGTGTTAGCTTTAGTTACAAACATTTAATGAATGGGTTGGTTCCTTTGGTTCTTGCATTCCCGCTTTCATAGGGCCAATGACTTGTTACATAATGAAAACCATCTGAGCAGCTGCAGTTCAAGGAGCCTGAGAACCAGCATCACCACGGCCTAAAAAGATGTGGGTTATAGTCCCACCCCCGCCCCACTTCCCCTGGGCCCCTCTGGGTGACGTACATGGCATTTGCTTGGCACAATCCGGGTATTCGGTACACGTTCATGCTGTCCTTTTCTTCAAGAATGAGGACTTAAGTTAGATGCTGAAGTCTGATTTTATACAGAGCTGGGACAGAACATCTGAACAATCTGGGGGGCCTTCACCTTGCCCTTCATTTTCTGCTTCATATTATTCAACTTCGTTCTTTCTCTGCTTGGTCGGTCTCTTCCCCTCCATTTGGCAGTTGCATTGACTCACTTTTCTGGGCTAGAAATGGTGATAGGGACAGTGGCCGCAAAGGCACCGAGAGGAGGGTGTGGGACACTATTCTTTGACATGGAATTAAACATAGACGTAACTGTGAGACCACCAGGTCAGTTGTGAGTGTGCACCACGATACCAGCAGGTGGTTGCCGGAGATAATATGAGAGGGTCTTCATCTTTTAGAATGGGGATTGAAAATCGACAATGTGGGAGTCAACATCAGCCACAAACAATAGTTTAGCCAGCAAAGTGTTTAAAAATGTTTTTGCGAGGTAAAGCCTGAGAGAGGTCCATGGTTCTCATCATTCTCTATTGTCTTGGCCCAGACAGGTAGCACACTTGTGCAAGTTGCCTGACCCTTTTTGGAGTTTAGTCTAACAGTGCATACTCTGATGTCAGTGGAAACTCTATGGAGGTTCTCCCACCAAAAGAAAACCAACACACGCTCATCACCAACTCTCTTATTCTTCATCTTGGCATTGCTCAGAGTATTTTAGGCCATCCTCATAAAGTCTGGTGACGCGCTTACAGACAGTGACTGGAAAAATTAGCATCCTAATGAACTACTGGAAATTGGCTGAACCCATATCTCAGAGCCTCTCCTCCTACTTTTCCCTGCCACACTAGATATGTGACAAGCCAAACTCTCTCTGTGTCATTCTTCACCATGTTGGAAGCCTCTGGGAGCTCAGTGTGCAAAGGAGATAAACCAGGGGCATGAGGCTTGTTTAACAGCTCTCTCTGTCATGGCCTTGGATTCTTAGCTCCTTTTTTCTTGCCCATTTCCTTGGCCTTTTATCTTAAATTCCCCGGGTTGTTTCTATACCACTCTTGACAGGATGGCCCACTCTATTACTCTGTTAGCATGACTTTGGCAGGAAAAGGATGCCAGGGTACCTTTTGATGGTGGTTCTCTGATAGCTTTCAGACACTCGTAGTTATTGGACTGTACATTTTAACACCTTTATATGCACCCCTTTACCCCTTCCAAAAAGCTCTTTTTTTCTGGTCCCTAGTTTATCACGTTACACAGATCCATGGCTACTCTGGGGTCAGAGATTGGCCTGCCCAATGTGGTACCACCTCCTCTTAGCTCCTGTGTGAGAACGTGGAGCCCCAAGCACTGGGAAGTTTCCATGGAAGGCCATTTGACTCTCTCCTAGGGATATCACAGAGGGGATTTGTACCGTGACTGGGTAGGAAGTTGGGTTTAAAGACCACTTCAGTCTATTCCAGCTTTTAAAAATAAATTTAATGCAGTCAGTTTATTGGGGGGCTATTCTCAAGATCAACATTGTTGAGGGAATAAATAAAACAGGATTGAGCAGAGAGAGATGTTGAACTGTAATGAGACCACAGCATTTTCTACCATTTTTCATAGGGCATTATGGAACTGGAATGGATTTTCAGAGATGTCCCAGAATCAGGGCTAGGCCTTTGTACCCCATATGGACCAGTAAATTGATATAGGATGCCCTCAGGAAGGGGGCATAAACTTGGTTACAGTCCCTTACAACCAGTCTTCGGATTTTAAAAATGTGTTAAAAGATGTGTTTGGTCATTTGTACAAAGGGGTCTGCATGTATATCCAAAGTTGTATACCCGAAGCCCTCAGGATCTGATGGCTCTCTAGGTTTTCTATGATTATTGCCTTGAAAATATTGTCTACATTGGATATCACACTTAATTAGTAACAAAGTATTTGTCTCAGCTAGAAGCAAAGGGCAAAGGAAAATGCAGCATGCCAGTAGGAAAGACTGGACTCCAGAGAGGATGACGGGTACTGGGGGTGGGTATGGAGAAAGAGACCTCACCTTACAATACACCTCTCAGAATGGAACCTGCTCAATTTTTAATTTTCTGCCTTGGGCATGAAACATGCCTTGTTTTATCTTTAGCTTCTGCTAGAGGGGTCTGAGTATTTTCTCAGCTTACCTTTTCCAGTCTTTCAGGCTGTTCGCACTGGGGTGCCTTGCTTGTGGTTTTAACCTTTTATCTTTCTTTGTGATGGTTGTTTTGAGTTTACAACTAATCACATATTCCATAGGCACCCTGGGGTTTGACCCAGCAGAAAGGAGCCAGAGACAATTCAAAGCCCATTTCCCCCTTGCCAGAATCACTGAGTGAATGGAGGAAAGGAGGGAGCCCCTAACACATGGAGTGTGAATTGTGTGCATAAGCAACTTGAAGCCTAGGCAACCTTCAGCTCAGGGCTTCCTGTTAATCAGCTGGGTTTTCTGGCATAGCAATGAGCAAATGGCATTAATGAGGCAGGCCCAGGTGATGGCACAAGGGCTCAGACAGCTCGTAGAAGCCGGGCATAGCAATGGTGGAGAAACAGTAAATGAGAGGGTTATTGTATCCCCTCCCACTTTTTTTACAGTAGCAACTTTTGGGCTGATTAAAGTACTTTCCATGGTTCCAGGAGGGAAGTGTCTTTTGTACTACACACTAGAATGTCAATTCTCATTACTAAGCCCTGGCTGTTCAAATGCTATCTGAATCTCCCCAAGGCCTCCTTGGGGAAGCTGTAGGCAGAAATTTCAAGGAGCTTATGCCAATTATTTTCTTTCTATCTACATATTGATGGCTGACCCACAGTAATCATGTGAGTCAGGTGCTATGAACGCAGTTTCCTTTATTTCATTCATGGCTTTTAAGACAGATTAGATTTTTTAAAAAAGACTCTTTTACCTTTAGCTTCTGCAACTGCCATTTTTGTCTTTTACTTGAGAATGACATGGCAAACCAGGGAGCAAGTGACCCAGTTTTTTTCTTTTTTTCTTTTATTTGGGCCTTTTCACACCGATTACCAGAGATAGTAGAGGAAATATAACATAAACATTCTGGGGCCTCAGTGGTGGGAGCAGGTGTAGAGCTCTGAGCTTCATTGTTTAAAAAGTGTATAATTTAGGGTCCTTTATTGTAAGTTACAGATATTAACCTGGCAACCCACGAGGGGAAAAAAGCAATTAATTGAAGGATATGTGGTAGTCATTTAGGAAAAGCCAATGCTGAAGACCAAGTATCAGGAAGTACTGGGTCCCGAGGAGCAGAGAGTAACAGTCTCTTCAGGGAAGTCGTCTCATTTTATGGCCTTGTTCTGCTCGAAGATGAAAAGTCCGGGGGAATCTGGTTGACCCAGCTTGAGCTTCATGCCAAACTCTTGATTAGATAAGGGTGAGGAATCTGAACTGATCGTCTTCCTAAAGCTGTTCACAGCCAGGGCAGAATACAAAGTGAAACAGAAGAAGGGTGGCTAGGTCGTGGGCAGGCTAAGTCAGCAGACGGCCAACACAAGCTCACAGGTCCCGGATTGCCCTAGAAAGAGACGTCCGATGCCCCAATCTTAAGTCAGTTCTCTTCATTATTACTAAGTGGCTGGAGAGCCTGCTATGGGCTGAATGTGCCCCTACCCCAAATGGATATGGTGAAGCCCTATCCCCAGTGTGATGATATTTGGAGAGGAAGCCTTTAGGAAGTAATTAGGGTTAGATTAGGTCATGAGGGGAGGGTTCTCCTGATAGGATTAATGCCCTTATGAAATGAGGACCGGAAATAAATCCCTTTCTCTCCCCTCGTGCACACATAAAGGAAAGGCCGCATGAGGACATATGAGGGGACGGCCATCAGAGAATCAGTAAGAGGGCGCTCCGTGGACTCCGTCTCTGCCCGTGCCTTCACCCTGGACTTCTCAGGCTCCTTGGAGGCGTCCCTGGACTCTCCCACAACTGTGAAAAATAGATGTTTTTTGTTTAAGCCACACAGTGTGTGGTATCTTGTTCTAGCTGCCCAAACTATTACAGAGCCTCTTTCTTCTTTTCCCAAAGAAGCCAGATGGACTCCACGTTGCCTCCTTTGGAGGGAAGATGAACCACAGTTACTCTGCACAGTAAAATGATCACTAAGAAAACTAAGTTTAGCAGATTCCATCCCAGCTGAGAGGAGAGGCTAGGGTACAAGGCTGGCAAAGACTCTACCTTTCCAGGCTTTGGACATTTTTCTCGAGTGGCTAGAAATGCCACAGGGGAAGGTGATGGCTCTCCACAAAGTCTATTTCTCAGGCCCTCTGATCATAGCTATTCTTTCCATCTGAGCAGATAGGCTTCTATCAAGTCTTAGCAGGCCTCATGTGTATTATTTATTTGATTTTCAAAAATTGTGTCATTTGCTTTTAAGGAGCCTCTGGGAATGAGCATAATTAAACATAGATTAAAATGTCTGAAAGATGGAAAACCACCATAACGATATAGAGAAATTAACACAAGGGGCTTAACAACATCTTCACACTGCCATTCCATCAAAAAAAAATAAAAGGCATCTCTATTTACAGTGATATCCTAAAAACAGC
The DNA here is from genome assembly GCA_029783875.1 of Phataginus tricuspis. NCBI lineage: Eukaryota > Metazoa > Chordata > Mammalia > Pholidota > Manidae > Phataginus > Phataginus tricuspis. The sequence continues at coordinate 30,442,850 of JAQQAC010000477.1, forward strand.
CTCACGGGAAATGATCAAGCTGGGATTTCGGCTGTTGAACACAGGCGGAGATTCTAACACTTTGGGAAGATTAATTTGGAAAAGAGCTCATCTGTACCATCAGTGGAGGAATAAAAGGGCATCAGTTAGATCTGAAGGAGGGGAAGGAAGAGAAGGAGGAGGAGAAAAGGAGAAGGACCCGCTGTGAGACACTTTGATAAATCCAACAGGGGATTGCACACCAACGTCTGAACCCTTGCTATGAGCTGGGAGATGTTCCAGGTGAGAAAGATGGGCCAACTCAAGTGCACAGAGATTTTAAACAACGAAGATCATTAAATTGGGTGAGATGTTCTATGAGGAAGCACATGGTGTATAGGACAGAGTTACCGGGTGCCTATTCAAGGTTGGGTGATTAGGGAACTTCTCTCTGTCCAGGCGATTTTAATTGGGTGAAGAGAAGAAAGCAGCCCTGGAAAGGTCTTGGGAGAGGTTTTCCCTGCAGAAGTATGACAGCAAAGGCCAAGAAATGAGGGGAGATGATGGCCAGGTTAGCTTTCCTGGAGCCTCCTGGGGAGGGAGCAAGAGATGTGTAAGTCACCGTGGGGCAGGCAGTGACCACCACTGAGGACAAGAAGGCCCTCAGCACCCTTTCTGGAGGATTTTTAGGTACCTCTATAGTTACATGTTTCTGGCTGTAAGTAATGAAAACTTAACTAGATTGATAATGCAAATTTAAAAGCTTTTCATCAAACCACATATCTGGAAGTTGTCAGTTCCAGGGTTGTATAGCAGCTTAGTGACATCGTCAAGTTCATGGAACTTTTCTTTTCATGTTTTTATGCTTAGTGTATCAGAGGTGAAGTCCCTCATGGTTGCAAGACAGATGCTACAGCACTAGGCTCTGTGTTCTCACCTAACATCAGACCAAGCAGGAAAGAGGATACACCTCAAAACATTTTCCTTGTACACTGCTCTTTAATCAGGGAGGAAGTTCTGCCTCGGGTGCCTCCCTGACTGGAGGTGATGTGATGTGCACTGCTAGACTGGGAAGGCCTGGGGGGTGTTAGCTCAGTCATGGCCCTGTCTGTACCCAGCATGGAAACTGCCCCCAAGGGGGTATTCATAACGTGCTTGCCATGACCCTCTTAGGAGAGGAAACGTATGGAATAAATGAAGTAGAGAGGGTGTTCTAAAGGAACCTGTTGTGTCAGGTTCATGTGGAGGAAGGGGCCAGAGCAGTCCTGGCTGGGGTTTGCTGGAATGGGAGGAGGGTTGTGGGAGTGCCAGAAAGGACACAGCAGACCAAGTTGTCCTTAAGAGTGTCAGGTGAGGGGACAGGGTGATTGCCTGGGCTCTGGGCAGACTCTGCGGGCGCACGTCCCAGCCTGGCCACTGACCTGTACCTCATGGTTTATAAAATGAGGGTGATAATATCACCTGTCTTACAGGACAAATAGACATTTAGTGCATGTAAAAGCACGCAGAGCAATCCTGCATGCAGCAATCAACCAACAAAGGATGGCTATGATTTCATTGTTACTATCTCCCACTCACCCCTTCCTGTGTCAGATTGTCCTGTGGTTATTTGTAGCTCTTATATTTGCTTTTTACAGATCACAAAGACTCTTCACACGTGCTGCCCCATTGGCTCCTCGGTCACAGCACTCTCTTTATGGCACCCCGTGGCCGTAAGTCTGAGAAAGCTTTGAGCGGCGCCACTCCCACAGGCAGTACTCAAGAGCCTTGGTGAAAGGCTGGCCTGTGCTCCTCTCACAGAACAGCTCACCCGAGCTGGGGGATTCTCCGGAGCGCGGATGGAAACGGCCTTGGACCGTGCTGCTGCCAGAGCCAGTAAAGGCAGCCACGGCGTCTCTGATGCTCGCGGGATCAGGAGTGTTCTTGGCGCAGCCTCAGGGCTTTTCACAGTGCCTGGGAGATGGGGGGGAGGGTGAAGAGGAGAGGTGCGAATTGGGAAGCATGACCTTTGAATTTTTCCTTACCAACAGGAACATTTACTCCCGCCAGAATCTGGGCATCTGTGGGAGAGCTGAACTTTATTTTGTAAGATTTTTTTCCTTCTTTTTGTTTTTTTTTTCTTTTCCCATCAACACTTGTCAGGGATTCAAAGCAAAAAGCCTGGCAAAGGCCTGGGCTTCTGCACCAGCTCAGGCAAAATATGGGTCTAAACAGGGAACAGAGGGAGGCATTGTTCCAACACTGCAGAGTGGGTAAAGTAGGTCAGGGAAGAAAATGCAGGTTTGACAGAACTGGGGATTGAACTTGTCACCTCGGAGCCCATTGGTGTGGAAAGTGAACAGCCAGCAAGGGACTGGGAGTAACTGAAGTCTGCTGCCTGAGGAGGGGCAGACTCATGCTGCGGAAAGCGGCCTGCAGGATGGTCACTGCCTCCTTTCAGGGCCAGCGCCTCGTCCTCGCCCGCCCCCAGACCCTGCCCTGGGAAACTAAGCCAAGTAACGATTCTCGATGCAGGAGCAACTGAGACTGTCTGTGGAGAGGATGCCAGGCAGCGGCTGCACTTGCTGGGCTGGGAATTGAGACCCCCCTCCCCCTGCCCGCCACCCCCCACCCTGCTCACAGAGGAGGCTGTAATTACAATCAACATCACCTTCTAGGAAACTTCTTGGGGTGAATGGCACCCAGCAGAGGAAAGAAGTCTGCCCACCAGCCCCCCAGTCAGTACTGAAGCCAGGGGTTCCAGTTGTTGCCTAGGAAGAAGAAAAGCCTCTTTCAACTTGTCCAAACCTTGTTAATTCTCCTACCTTCTCCCAGAGTCAAGGCACTGAGTTGTTCTGGATGAAGGGAGACTTCCCCCTGACACCTGGGACATTTAAATTTGGAAATGTCCCCGATTTCTTGCTTTGGGTGTTATTTTTACCTAATATACACCTCTTCCTCCTGTGGGTCTCAAACATCTCTCAGCGGCAATAACAGTGGCTTCAAACTGGTCATTTCAGATCTGTCTGTCACACCCTTGGCACCAAGAAGTACCAGTTCATTGGCTGCTTCATCATTTAATACTTTCAATGTGCATTTAATCTGAAAGACGCTTGTAGTGAAAGACCATAAACGTCTATGGCTCCACTCATTCCTAGGCTCTCTTCTTTAATTAATGATGTGTTTTCCCTCTCTGTGAAATGAAGGTAGTATTGGGAATAACACGGCTTATTTAAAAAGGAAGGACCACGGACTGGATCCGAAGAGTCAAATTCCCATTCTGCCAGCCATTCATCTAGTGACTTTAAATTGTTCATTGAAATCCATCACCTTCAGCTTCCTCAGCTATGAAGTGGGGATAAGGTCATTTATAACAGAATTGTAAAGTCTCACACCAACATCAGTGAGGCTCATGCGTGAAATCACTTGGCCCAGTCTTGGCACCTGGAGGAAGCTTTATCTTCTAGTTTTGCTTCCTTCCTCCCTCATTGTGGATAACACTGAAAGAATTTCTGGAGGAGGCATCTGGAGTTAGATATACTTAAGACTGGTTTTCTAAAGAAGAGACTCGAACAGAGAATAGGCTATCACACGACGTCTAGCCCTGCACTGTCCAATACCATAGCCACAGCCACATGTGGCTATTTAAATTTAAATCAATTAAAATCAAATAAAAAATGCAATTTCTCAGTCGCACTAGCCACAATTCAAGTGTCCAACAGCTGCATGTGGCTAGCGGCTAACATATTAGAAAACACTGATAAAGAGAATTTCCGTCAATGTGGAAAGTTCTGTTGGATGATATTGAAGGAATTATTATAGAAATTATCATAATGACAAGAACAAGTCTCTTAAGGCAAAACCCAGATTTCCTTTTGCCTTGGTGTGTGTGCCATCTGCTTTTAATGGTGCCGCCTTTAAGACACACAGTATTTATTTCAAACCGTGACCAAGAAAACATACTATGTACACAGGTGCACTCACATCTTCCTTTCAGCCCCACACGTGTGTACACGTGTCTCTTGATCAACTTACACTCATCCTGCCAAGCTCATCAGAGAGAAAGGCCTGCAAGAACAACTGAGGTGAAAATTGAGCTTTCATAAATCTTGCTTCCCTGTATGGCTTTGTGCCTGTGATATGTGGGAGAAGGTAACCCCACCTCTGTGACTGTATCATGGGATAGAAGAGGTCACATGAAAGCAGACAGGAGTCCCTACTCCTGCCTGCCTTCCAAGAGCTGAACTTGCAAAGAGTTTTTGCTGTTGTTCTTGGGGATAATGTGAGTAAGGAAGTTGGGAAAAAGAATCTTTAAAGAAAAATGAATATTTGAAATTGGGAGGAGGAGCATTTTCTAAATCCCAAATCGCTGCAGCCTCTGGCCGTCAATACTAGTGGAAGGACACTGGTGCTCATTTCCTACGGGGGTGGCCGGTGCCCCAAGGACCCATCACTGTAGGCTCTCACGTGACAACCCTTACCGCAGGGTGGTGAGCACAAGCTTACCCGACTGCTCGAGTTTTCTGTGCTCCAAACAGAGCAGAAGGAGTGTCCGAGAGGGATTAAGATGTACACCTGAATGACTCCAGCCACCTTCAGCCTGGAAAGAAGCAAAAGTCGGGGCTGTGGGGGCCGGCAAGCATGAAATAAGTCAAGGGTAATTCAGCATGTGAGGAAAATTTGAGTTATTCATTTTCTGACCCTACACCAGGTACTTTTTACTACAGTCTGTTACAGTCTCTTTTGGGGCACTATAGTCGCAAGGGTTTCCCAGGCATATTTTAAAAACATGCCTTGTCCTCTAGTTTTAAGCAAAGGGATTGTTGGCATAGGGCTTTCATGCCCATAGCAGTCTGGAAGATGCCTTTTAGGGGCGTGGAAATATGGCCCAGCTGAGAGGAGGGCGTGAGTAGCCACTTAGCACTTCGTTCCCCTTTGGGGTGAAGAACTGGGAAAAAGAAGAGAGATTAAAAGCAAGAAGTGAGAAAAGCAGCTGAGGGTTTGGAGGAGGGTGGGAAGAAGCAAGAAGGAGGAAGTTTCATAGAAGATGCGTGATTTGGTTTCCTTAAGTCATCAGAGCTCTTTGTCTTAAATGACATCTCTAATGGAAAGTTCATATGAATAAGAAAAAAAATCTAGACAAAGCTTTATTGACTTTCGTAAGTGGAAACATCATGGGAAGAGGCTAGTTGCAATTCAGAGAAATCAGAATTGTGGACCTTGGCTAGGCAGCTCTTGCATGGTAGGGGCATATCTTTCACATCTCGCTGCACTGTGAAGTGAGTGTCACAAAATATGCCAAGCAGTTTCTGGATTTCTGAGGTTGCTTTGGGTGGCCTTTAATTAGTTTGTGACATTTTTGATTGTTCTTATTCTGGTGGCATCCGTGCTGCCCAAGCTTGTAGTTATCACTGAATTTCAAATCAAGTTGTGTTACCCCTTTGTTCTAATTGCTACTTCATGCCCACCATTCTTGACCAGGTTGAAACAATGGAGTGTATGCATGCCAGAGGGGCATTTCTGCATCTGTGAAGGTGACAGCCTCACAGAGAGTTGTGGGCATGTTTATTCTAGGCTGCCACGCAAGGCTAGAGGTAAACTTCTCAGGAGCAGGAACTGAGAAGTATCTGTAAGCAAACTGCTGAGGAGCTCCAGAATTTAACCTTTTATTTCTGGTTGAACCTAACTCAGAAGCCATTTGCAGTAGAGGTCACACACTCAAATAGTACAGGGGTCCAGGAAGATGTAAAATGACTAAGTAAATGAGTGAGGTGGGTTGGGCGTAAAGTAATAGGGATGGTGAGGACTGCGGCGAACTGAAGAGCACATGGCTGGTGTAAGAGGAAAGCTGGTACTCAGCTCTAGCAGATTGCCATCATACTGGAATGCCACACCAGCTGTTCCAGACTTGCTGTTTTTTTGTGAAGTCTCTTGATTTTTTAATATTGGCCCAGAGTGAATGGTCTGGCCAAGTAAAAAGCATCCATGGGCCAGATTTAGCCAGTTGGACCCCAGTTTGCGAACCATGATTTGGAATCATGTGTGACAAGGGTTGTCCTAGTCTGATTTGCAAACATAATTACAGATGACCCTTGAACATGGGTTAGGGCTGCATAGGTCCACTTTTATGAGGTTTTTTTTTCTAATAAATATATTAGAAAATGTTTTGGAGATAGATTTGAAAAAAACATGTTCTTTTTGCAAGAATGCAGTATATAATACATGTAACATTCAAAATATGTGTTAATCCACTATTTATGTTATCTGTAAGGTTTCTGGTCCAAAGTAGACTATTAGTCATTAAGTTTTTGGGTGAGTCAAAAGTTATATGCAGATTTTCAACTGCAAAGGGGGTTGGAGTCCCTAATCCCTGAGTTGTTCAGGGGTTAACTGTAGTTTCAGAGCTCCCCTGATTCTGAAATTCCTCCTCAAAGGCACTAGTATCAAACCGGACCAACGCGTGCGGCCATTTGCTAAGTGGCTCTTACCGGCCCTCGGTGTGGAGCTCCTCACCCAGTTCCAAGCATGGCTTGGTCCTTCTTGGGGATTGGAAATTGTGCTTTCACTCCCCTTCCAGCTAATTGCTTTAATGCATCCTGAATGTCTCTCAGCTGCCGCCCCTAACCACTGGGTCATCATTTATTCACAGGCCTAAAGTCCCTTAAGCAGCCGCCTGCTGGCCCTCACGCTGCAGGGGATTAATGTAGTCTGGTCGGTGAGTCAAAAAGAACGATGACATCATTTTCATGTCAGGAATGAGGATGTGTGCTTGTGCGTGTAAGAGTTACCGAGTGCAGTAGGGAAAAACGAAACTCCCTCTCTCACGAGGTGGCGTGGCAGCCCACCCCCAACCTGTCTTTTGCTTTCAATCCAATCTGGCTTCTCCCAAGTGAGTTATTAATGTGGGACACAGCCTGGCTTCCTCCCTTCTGTCTCCTTATATAAATCCAACTAATTAATTTACTTTAACGAGAGGAATTTTTTTCTATCTCTTTCAATCTTTGTCGTTGAGCTTAGATTCTCTAAATTCAAACCCAAGACACATGACTTTAGTGGTTGTGCTTAGAACCTTCTCTGTAAGGCTCGGGAGGAAGATCTCTTATTTCACTTCTTCAGATCCACTGTCATTAACTGGAGGGAAAGGAATCTTAAGGAAAAGGGTTATCACATGGGAAGACGGGTTAGAGACCAGGTAAAGGCCAGAATTCACATTCCATCTGGTCCAACTAAGGAAAGTGGAAAGCATCTGTAGTGCTGAAAACTTGAGAATCTGGAGATCTACAAATTTTTTATTAGAAAGCACCACTATGTGGAGTTCATTCAATACCACAGAATGGTGGCATACACTGGCCTGTTCTTCCACAATGACGTAATTAAATCTTGTGTCTCCCGTCTGTGTATGAACGGAAAACCCCACCCAAAAATGCCATTTGTTGCCAGTTTAGAAAATTACCCTCCTCTTCCCACCCCACCAAAAACCCAAAGCAATCAGGGCTGTGTTGCTTTCAGGGTGGCCCTGTTTTCTATAACTGTCAGCAACCACAAGCTGAATAAGGGTGATCTCGCAGGGCACATTCAGGTCAGATGACAAAGGTGAGGTATGGGCAAACCCAAAGTAAATTGGAGATTGCCTTCGGTTCTCATCAGCGGCAGGAAGGTGTGGGACTGATTTCCCACGTGAATGAGGACTGATGGAACTTCCCAGATCGTTCCTTAAATCTCCTTTAATTCTTTCCTTGGTGCTGCAAGGGATTTTCTTTCTTTGTGGAAATTGTCAATGCTTGTCTTTCAAAAGCCAAAAAAAAAAAGTGAAAAAGAGGATTTGCAAAAACAAGCGCCATGCTGCCCATTTGCACACTCGTGCAGAGAGAGGAGTCAGGAACTGCTAATGAATGTACCAGCTGTGTGTGGAAAATCAGCCAAGCTCAGGCTTTGGGCTTTCATTTCTCTGTTGAGATCCTTATGCTAGAGTGCCCATGAGAAACATAAGCATGGCTTCAACCACAACGTGAATAAAGACCAAGGGTAACAAAGGTGAGGCTATCCTGGAATATTAGTAAAAAATGAATCCTGTCTTAAGGCTAAGCAGCTACAGTCCCACTGTATCTGACATGGTCTGGTAACATCTTAAAATACAGGCAAAAGCCCTCTTTCCTTCTTAGGACCTGAGACCTTTTTAAACTTCATTTTCCAGGACTTAAAGTTTGGTTACATTTTCAAGGGGTATTTTCTCTTTCTCTCTTTCTTCACCTTTGTCTCTCTCTCTCTCTTCCTCTCTCTCCCCAACCCCATTCCTGACTCTCCTCCCAATCCCCTCCCTCTCTGCTTCCTGCCTTATCCTCCTTCCCTCCCTTATTTTCCTCCAGTCTGTTGAGGTATAATTGATAAATAAAATTGTAACATATTTAGAGTATATACAATGTGATGATTTGATAAATGTATGCATTGTGAAGGGGTTCCCACCATTGAGTTAATACACCCATCTCCTCATATATTTTTCCTTTCTTTCTTTTCTTTTTTCTTTTTGGGAAAAGAATTCTATTCTCTTAGCAAATCTCAATTACACAATACAGTATTATCAACTATAGTCATCATGTTATACATTAGCTCTTCAGACCTTATTCATCTTATAACTGAAAGTTTGTACCCTTATAATTAAAAACCTCTCCCTATTTTCCCCACCACTCTCCAGCCCAGCCACAGAAACCACCATTCTACTCTTTCTGTTTCTGTGAGTTCAACATTTTTTAGGGGGATATTCCACATGTAAGTGATAGTATGCAGCATTTGTTTTTCTCTTTCCAGTGTACTTTACTTAGCAAAATGCCCTCCAATTTTAGCCATGTCAAAAATGCAAGATTTCCTCCTTTTTAAGGGCTAAATAACATTTCACTGCATCTGTGTGTGTGTGTGTGTAACTATTTACCCATTCATATGCCATCTGACGCTTGAGCTGTTTGTGCATCTTGGTTATTGTGAATAATGCTGCAGTTCACATGGGAGTACAGATATCTTTGAGACAGTGATCTTGTTTCTTTTGGATATATGCTCAGAAGTGAAATTGCTGGATCATCTTGTAGTTCTCTTTTTAATTTCTTGAGGAAACTTCATACTGTTTTCCACAGTGATTGTAACAGTTTACATTCCCACCAATAGTGTGCAAGGGCTCCCTTTTCTCTACATCTTTGCCAGCATTTGCTATCTCTTGTCTTTTTGGTAATGGCCATCCTAACAAGTGAGAGGTGATATCTCACTGTGGTTTGGGTTTGCATTTCCCTGACAATTAGTGATGTTGAACACCTTTTCATGTACCTGTTGGCCATTTGTATGTCTTCTGACATACAAATAGTCTGAATAGTCAAAGGACTATTCAGGTCCTTTGCCCATTTTTTAGTTATTAGTGTTTTTGTCTGTTTGTTTGCTATTGAATTGTATGAATTCCTTGTATATTTTGGAAATAAAACCCTTATTTATTGCATATGTGGCCTGCAAATATTTTCTCCCATTCCATAGGTCACCTTCCCTTTTACTGATGGTTTCCTTTACTGTGCAGAAGCTTGTTAGTTTGATGTAGTTCCACTGGTTTATCTTTGCTTTTGGTTTCAAATCCAAAAAATCATTGCCAAGATCAGTATCATGGAGAATACCACCTGTTTTCTTTTAGGAGATTTATGGTTTCAGGTCTTACACTCAAATCTTTAATCTACTTTGATTTGATTTTTGTGTACGGTATAAGATAGGGGTCCAATTTCATTCCTTCCTCCTTTTTAATACTATAACTGACCTAGCTACTTTTTGAGTGAAATGAATCTAAATCCCACTGGGCATGAATTTAGGATGACTGCGATATTGAGGATGTCTATATTCCTGTGCATATGTGAAGTGACAAATCTGGTTCACGCTTCTGCCACCCTTGGGCACATTCACTTCTATAATAGTTACTGTTTATTGAGCACTTGGTATGCACAAAGCACTGTACTAAGAGTTTTGCATATATCTCCTCATTTAATGCAATTACTAAAACTGGGGAGACGTGGAACTTCTCTTTTCTGCGTTCCAGTAATTCTTTATTAATGGATTCCTTCAGAGACAGGATTATGCCACTGTACCTAACCTAAGCCCCATGATGACTGTTGCTGAGGATAAAGTTGTTTCAACGCTTAAGTATTATTCTTATTCTGGAGGAAAGAGGAAAATATACTATTAAAAACAGTGAATCTATACCCATTTGGGGGGATACTTTCTCACAAGGGGTATCTCAAAGTGAATTAAGTCATTTGTTCTCAAAACTTGGTCTTCGGTAAGCTATTCAATTTCTTGTGCTTTAATTTTCTCACCTGTAGAATGAGATTTAGTGGGTATAAATAAGGGGCTTAGAGCAGGGCACGGCATAATGTAACCATTCCATGTATCTTAGCTATTATCATAATTAAATCATCACGACAACACTCTGGAGAAGGCATTTTTACCCCCAGTTTATAGATGGGGAAACTGAGGCAAAAGGATTTAACAACTTGCCCAAGCTGATACAGCCAGTCAGTGATCGGAGGCAATGATTCTAACCACACGTCTCTCTCACTCCAGAGCTTATAACGAAAATCTGATGCTGCCACTCATTATAGAAAGTAATGTCCGGTCATGGCTGTATAGAATGCACTTTCTTTCTCCTATAGGAAATCTGAGCTGTAAAACAAACACGAAATGTCCTGAAGACCGGACATGCGTCACATGAGAAGCATCTTCAATCCCTCTGGTAGAGAGGGAGTGCTTAATTACTATGTACCACTGCTGTTAACCTCTGCAAATAAGTCTAATTATCACAGATTAATGAACAGAGCTTAGGCACATCTAAGGGGGCTTTGCTGAGGGGTTTTCATTTCTGCATTTCATTATCTCCATAAACGCTGTTGTTCCCCATGCACACGGTTAGGGGACTTTTATTATTTTTTTAGTTGTGCTCTGTAAAATATCAACAGCAGTGCCTGTGAAGCAGCTCAAGGCAGGCATGGCTTTCCAGGAAAGCTTTAGGAAGTCTGTAAGCTAGGTGGCTGCTGCTTCCCTGTTTACTGATGAATCATGCCACATTGGTTCATAGGAATAGAGCTTAGACAGTTGCCAAGGAAACAGCCTGAGATTTTTCAAATATCTAAAACCACAGTGAAATTTCCAGGAAAAATCAATGTCTTAGTCGAGAACCAGGTTAAGCCTTCTCTGCATCAGGGTGAGTAGACAATGCATATACAGCTTGAAGGATTTGTTCCTGTCCACACCATGACTTAAAACCGCACATACCAGGTTGTGATTCTCAGAGAGTGTTTTCTACGAATAGAAGTCACCATGTTAGCTACTGGCCATCACGCCGGTCCTTGGAGCAGGGCTGTGCCTGGCAGCCATCTTTGAATACGCCTGTGAGCTCAGAGAGAAAGTCCCTCGTGAGGAACTTGGAAATCCCAATGTCATACTGTGGCAGGAGAACAAGCTGGCAACTAGCAAAGGGCTTTAGCCACGCAAAGCCTGGGACGGAGGGAAGATCTTGGACACAATCCACCAGACACGTTTCATTAATAAATGATTAGATTTGCAAATCTTGTCAGTAGAGATTGCTATCACAGAATTAATGAAATAAATAATGGAACATTTCCAGTGTTTCTGGCTGGCTTTCAGAGCACAGTAGATTTCTGCCTTTGTTGCAATTTATGGCTGTCTCTTTGATCAAATCCTGGAGAGTTCAAGGAATGATTTTCCTGCTTCCAACACCCGCCTTGGGCTTTCAGGTTTGCCTTTCTTTTTTTAACTTGACTTTTCGTATCATTTTGTGCTTCAAACACAAAGGTTTCCCCAGGATAATTTCAGATAAAGAAACCCAACAGGGTTAATAATCTGCAGTGAAGAAAATCTGCATCATACTTGGAGAAACAACCCATTTGACACTGGGTTAGGAAAGGGGCAGGGGAGGGATAATACTTACAAATGAACACAAAAAAGTTCACAATTTTATTCAAATGTTTCCGTTTTGCACGCCTGAAGTTGAGAGCATTTCCTGATCCAGAAGCAAACTAAGACGCCACGCAGTGTGGATTACCCAGCAGGCAGACAAAGCATATGTTCAGGACATTAGCGATGCAGGGGTAGCTCACATTTCTTTTGTTAAGAAAGAAAAAAACACATTTTTCACATCTCAAAAAAAGTATCAAAATTGTCATGAAGAAATCAAAACGTTTTGGGGTTTCTTTATACTTATTTCCTGAATTATTATTATTTTAATTTGAATCCCTATGAGGAGTGGGAGGCGATGAAGCTCCAACATCGCTCACTGTCCGGGGCCTCTAAAGGGCTTTACGTGCCCTGCTAATATGCAAGATTTCTTCCTTGACGCACACCAGTGATAGGGTGATTGATGCAGCTATTACCTGTACTCCTGACACTTCGGCTAATCTTTCAGAGATTGACACTGTCATTTACCAGTATTGATACTAGAAATAGATTTTCTGTTCTCTCCCTCTGCACCCCCACCTAGCCCATGAATGGGCACACCACTGCTTCTTGGAAATCACAATGAGTTCAAAGGTCAAGTTCCTGATGAATTGTTTGCTTGGGGACTCACCTTCTTGCTAGCTAATGTTCTTATTTTTAGTTTTTGCCCCTGGGAAAGTTACAATGGAACAAAGCTCAAAACTATCCAATTTTTAAAAATCCAATCCACTTCGAGTGTCTTTATCTTTCTAGTCTCATCCGGTGGTGCAGCTATTCCATAGCAAAACACATTGAACCTTTCCTGCCTACGTTATTCTGATGATTTCTTCTGTGACCAGATGCCTTCTCGGCAGAAAAAGATTTGAAAGAGTAGTGAATTGTTAAGTCGAAGAAATAAAATTAACGCTAAGATTATAAGGATCAGAACAAAACAAACAATGAAAACCCCCCTTTAGGCTCATGAGAGGGGTGTCAGGGCCTGTCTATGGAGCTACTTACTCTTGTGCTGTTTTAAGGTACATCTTTCTCCTTATCTCCTTCAATTGGCTAGTTCTTTTATGGGAGTATAAGCATAGAGCTGGTTCTGCTCTCCAAGATGAGAATCAGATTTTACTGTTTTCAATTATTACTGTATTTCACTGATCCTAAGATGTACCACTTTTTCACATTTTGACAATTCTGAAATCAGGAGTCATGTCAAGATCACCCTCAGCCGGGCAGGACTTGTGTGTGTCTGTATTACTCGTGGGCACTGGAATTTCAGAATGGGCGCCCCAGCTGTTGCAAAGGAAATCCTGGAGGCAGTAAGAAACACTGCACCGCCAGTGAGCCTAATGGCACAGAGCATGATGTTGGGTAGAAAAAGGTGGGCATTGATGACAATGCGTCAGAAATAAACCACAGCTTGCAAACCTGGAGTCTGGTTGGCAAAATAGTCAAACTACACAAACCACAATAGGCACAGCAAACCAAGTTTAAAATCTTTTGATACCAGCTTGTTCAGACCACTCCTTCCAAGACAAGACAACTGACTTCTAGCAACTCATCTCATTATAAATTCTGACCTACCCGTGCCTAGCCCCACTTTCTATTTTCTGACCCCAACCACCCTATGATTACCCACAGACTTCCTGGGACCCTACAACTACCCTTCCCTGATTCCCCTTTTGAGAACACTGCTGAGACTCTATCAAGGTGGAGCTTTGTCTTGCTCAGCAAGTTTAACAAACCCAGTTTTGTGTGATCAGCAGTGTTCCCTGGTGTTCTTGGTACAGACCTTCGCTAGTTCAAAAAGAGTCTATAGAATCCAGGCTCCAATGCACAAAGATTTTAGGAATATACATTAAAGTATTTATCTAACTTGAATTTCCCATCTAATGCATGTACAAGAATGATATATGATAGAATACATATCTAATAAGTTTAGAAGAATTTTTGCAAAAGTATTTTGTTATAGGTTATTGGCATCAATTTTTATTTCTTAGTGGCACACAAAATAATGGTGTATTGTACAATGGATGACATTTTGCATTTGATAAAATAATGGTAATAATAGCTAGCTTTTACTGGATATTAATCATGAGCGATGCATTGTGCTAAGTTGTTTCCCTGCACTAACTCATTTAATTCTCCTGGCATTGCAAGGAGATAGGTCCTGTGATTACCCTCATTTTAATGTAGATGTACAAACTGAGGTATGGAGAGGGTCCATGGTTGCCTTGAGTTAGGTAGCTAATAACTGGTGGAAGAGTTAGGTCCAGCTAGTGTACCTCTGCTAGGCTAGGAGAGGAGAGAAGAAATGGGGTATATAGCACTATTTTCTTAAAACTGGCAGAAAGCATTAATTAGAATGATAGTACTTGTACAAGGCGTGTACTAAATTTTGGGACTTGGACTTTGAAGGGTAATATATTAACCAATTCTTTAGAGCTTCTGGAGGTGAAATTGTTTCCCTCTGGTATTTAAGAAAAGGTGCATTCTGAACCTAAAATATTTGCAAGCATTATTTCTTCCAAAAAAGAGAGTCCCTCACTGTTCAGAGCCATATATCAGGGTTAAAAAACAAGCAAGTAAATGAAAACAAACCCAGCACTTGGGTCATCCATTTAAGTCACTGCTTGACAGCTGTTCTGGGAATGGCTGTTGCCACGGGTAACCGCAGAGCACTCAGCTTCTTGGCCGGACCCATCACTTCCAGCCTGGGCTCCCGTCTCTCCCGAGACATGACCCTTCCTTCTTTTTCCCCACCCCACCCCCACCTTGGTCGTTCATATTAAAGATTTTTCTTTTCTTTGAAAGAGAAATGAACTAATAATATGCCGAAAATTCCCCAGATGTCCCCTAGGGTATTCTCTGCCTGTGACGCTTTCTTGCCCTCTGTTCTCCCCTGTAGATCACAGCATCAACACCACTCTTTCTATAAACCTCGTCACAGGGTTCCAGCCTGCTGCCTTCTGCAGGTGGGGCCACAACTGGGCATTTGTCTATCAAAGAATCTACCAATCAAGGTGTCAAGAAATGAATGTGTTCTTAATTGGATTCTTCAGATTGTTGGCCATGACAGTGTATTTTCAGGACTTTTGCTGGCTTTGTTCTTGTTTTCCTTTCTTCCTCATTTAAACCTTCCCCTCTTTATCCTGTCAATGATTTACGTATTCCTTTTGACCACTGATTTGACCAAGATGTACTGATTTCCTTTTTACTACCTACTTCCCATTCTTCACACACTGAAGGATTCAGAAACCCATTAAAATGCCATTTCACCCCTACTTTTATGCTTCAGGAAAGCGAGGGGGGATAAAGGCAGAACATCGTACTTAGGCAATGCTTTTTATTGGACACCTATGTGCAAAATACCAGCATTACATGTAATGTACTAGGTAAATTGCATGTAATGTTTATGATTACTAAAGCTGTCAAGATCATGAAACATATTTGTCATCTATTATACTTAGAAAAAAGATCATTTGTGAGAAGCACTTTGAGATTCTTTTGAGAAATTCATTGACATTCCTTTGTCTCAGGTATCAGATAAGGTTTAAGAATCATAGCTTCCTCCGGTGCTCTAAGTCAAATCAGGTCTTGTCAAAAATGCTGTGGGTTTCTGACATTTTATAAAAAGGAATTTGCTGCCCATTATACTTCTTTTCCCTTTGCCTTTTCTTCCCATCACCTGCTCCCCAACCATTATGTTCTAGTCAGCACATGCCTCTTTTCTGTGGTTTGCTTATAGATTATTAAGAAAAAAGATGTAAACTCACAGGGAGGATTAAGGTAGACACAGCTGGTGTCAACAAAAACAGAAGGAGATGAAAGAGTGTTGAGTACATCTGAATGGACAGCCCGGGGGTGGGGATGGGGGGCTTTCTTGTGACTCATCCTTGACCTTTACCTCCCAAATCATGCTCAAGGCAAGTAAACAGCTTTCAAAGCAGACTACCTTCTGGGACTCTTCATACATTTTCATTTTAATCTCTTTGCAAAGTGGTCAAAAATAAATGCCCCTATGAAGAGAAGTACTATTGACCAAAGTTAGATGGAGATGACATAGAATCCCTGTTACCCATCACAGAGAAGTTCCCACACGCTCATCCATTTGTTCCAAATAAAAAGGAGAAGAAAAAGTCTTCAGTGAATGTTTTAAACATCTCTGTATCGTTCAAAATGGTTACACGGGCCTTTGAAATTATTGCCTGGAGGTTTTATGTGTGACTTAATTTTGTCTTTGTATTTTGCAGATTATTTTGTAATGAGCATGCATTTATGCTGTAATCCACAAAAAGACTTACAGCAAAAAATAGAATGACAGTACAGATTTTTTAAAATATGAAAATACTACCCGCTGAATTATTTTTTAGAAATGACTGGGCTAAGGAAAGCTGCTTCTTAAAGTTGAACTGTTTAATTATGTAGATAGATTGTCATATGCCAGAAATATTTTCTGATGTAAATGATGAATTAAAGATGGACTGAAGTGTTTCTTAGCTGCAAGGTAAATATCATATCCAAAACCAGACAGCAATTCTCACTGTGCATCACTGAGCCCAAAGAGGAGAAAAGAAATATTTCTACGTCTACTGTGTTTACCAGTTGTAAGCCATTTTTGCAATTAGATACACTTTGCTGTGTGAAAAGAAACGAAGATCTCCCCCAAATCATTTAACCCACAAAATCTCAGTCACTACCTGATAACAAATGGGGCTTTTGGAGCGGTACACACCAGAGTGATGTGTGGGCAGAGATCTATAATCATCCCTCCAGTTCATTTTCAGTGATGTTTTCTGTCCAACAGTACCACTTTCTTTATTTAAGGTCCCAGTGTGTTTCCGAAAATATGGATAAGGTAGTTAAATAGTTCTCAGGGTCAATACAGAGAGACAGGAAAACAGTCCTGTTCTCACGTTGTGTGAAAATGACTTCAAACAATCATTTTATCCAGGGAAATACACATAGTAAGGGAAAACCTACCCAAACAAAACAATAAAACTTACTTCCGTTAAAGCAAACTGTTGAGAAATCTAGCAGAGAAATGTGTTCCAAGTGTTAGTTACACTAAACCCGAAATATTCAGCTTGACTTGCAAATCAAATTGCTTTATGGTTAGAGGAGTATTTAATACAGCGTGACCAGTTTAAAGTTAACATTTTGTATTCAGGATGATTAATGACACCATATTGTATTTCAATTACTACAAGATACTTCTTGGTAATAAACGATGGCAATAATATTCACATTAAGTCAATAAAAAGCATCTCGAAAGTGTGATGTATAAGTGCCATTATTACAGTATAAGTTGATCACATCATACAATGAATTGTCAACAGTGCAACAGGAAATCTCTATACCAACGCATATATTTTCATCTTGGTGCACAGAGCTTTTAGCAGATCACCCTCATCACTCTTAATAGTAGTCAAATGAAAATCTTCACACATGGCATCAAGAGGACAGCTCCTTCTTCCCCCAGGCTTAGTTACACACTAGCCTCTATTAACTATTTTTGTAGGTTCAAGTGTGAGAAACCAACTTCTCAGAGCATTCAAGTCCAAAGGGAAATAGATGTGGCAAGTGACTTCATGATTTATGTTCTGGAAAACCAATACTTGGGGAGAACAAGTCCCAAATAATAGGTATTTATTTTCCAAAAGGGTCTGTCCACTTGAAGGAGGCCGTTCGCTTTTGGACACGATGATACTTGGAGAACCTTCTGGATGATAAATCCCCTAGGGAGTCAGGGCTTTTTTAATTGTTCTGAATGGTGCCTGGTCACAGAAGTGAAGTCATAGATGAGACGGCCCAGGGAGCTTGGGAAAGCAGGTGTAGAGGAGAAGGTAGGGAAGGCATGTGGTCTCTGCCCCCCTCTTCTGCTCTCCTGTTTCTCCCCACATGCTTTCAGGTGAGTTGGTCATGAAAGAATGACTGAAGGAGAGGCATCCTTAGAGTGGTGCTGGGAGTGGGAACCAAGGCCACTGATCTAATGACCACACAGCACTTCTGTTTTGCAGCTGCCCCCTGCCTAGAGGGGTGGCTGCAGGAGGGCGTGAGAATTGGATGACCGAGCAAGGTGCAGTGTATGAGGACAGCGCTGTTTGTCGGGAAGGCTGTCTGCTGCATGGTTGGGTAGCCATGTAGCTGCATGATTGCACTTCCACACACAGGTATCATCCACAGACTAAGGAGAGGACAACGTGATCTCTTTTTCTTCTCAAACTATTTTTTAAAATTAGTTTTATAAACAAAATTTTTTCTTGCAAACATTATGATATCATATATCCAGCTAATTGCTGGTGATATTGTGGAATCCAATGACTTTTTAAATAACCTTAGCTATATTCCCTAAAACTGGTCATTAGAAAAAAAATAGAATAACTGGTGTGAGTGATCAGCTTCAGAATGAGACACCCTGGTCACTCCAATATAACCCAAAGTCAACGAGGAAGAATTCCAAAATAAGTGAGAGACATTGGAGAGCAGCGGCAGCACAAATAAAGCGGTAGTTAAGATCAATACAGTCTCCAGAACATGTTAAGTGAAATCTACGTCAAATAAAAATTTTCTTAGAACTCTGGGTTCACAGCATACAAATGGTTTTGCCATGTCACTCGCATAGTCAAAAAAAGCAGAATCCCTATACCCAAATCCTAAACCTGTGTGTAGCTGTGGTCTGCATGTTGTAAGCAAATTATAAGATGGCTGTGAGAACATTGTTAACTTCCTGGGACCTTACTTTCCTCATTTTGCGGTACAGATGATGCCCATCATCCAAGATTCAGTCATCTAGGTACGGAGAGGTCCTCACATGCTTCATAACTTTACACTTCATGGGGATTTTCTTGGTCTATAAGTGTTCTCTTTGTCTATGGTCTCATTTGTAATTTGAAAACCCCCAAGATTCTAAGAAACAAGTTGTTAGTTTGTAAATTGTTGCCAAAACTCATTTGGTGGCAAAGCCTTACCTGAAGTGACATAAGGCTATTTACTGGCTCTATTTAATCCCACTTAATGTGATTTGCTGCTGAAATAGTAATGCATTAAACCTAATTTAGTCAACACCTCTAAAGGCCAGAAATCCTGAATCCCAAAACTCATCCTGAGCTAAGGGGTTCGGAGAGGAGACTCTAGATCTATATGAAGATGGTGAAGAGAGAAGTCCCAGTGCTTTTGCCTCTTGTTAGCTTGCTTCTTTCTCCTGGTTACAATATTTGGTTCTTGAGTTTTGGCATCTTTATCTTCCAGTGATTTCCCCATATCGTTCCTCGGTTTCCTCTGTCACATAGTTTGTGAGAACCCACCACCCCTTCTCATGGCCCCTGGTACTGCTCTGTACATCTGAGCCTTTGATTTTGCTCACCCTCTGCTGCTCTGGGCCCAACAGTCAGTGGCTTCTGGGAATGAGGAACTTGGCTTTTTACTTGTTGAATGGATTGGGACGAAGACTGCATTGCTCAATTTGGCTGGGAGAAACCCAGATGGCGTGCTTAGTAAGGATGGAAGAAGGACATGGAGGGTGAGGACAATTCATCTCCTTATAAAATAGAAATCATTCACATACTGGTACCTTATTTCTTACTCATTGTGATTCATTGTATGCACAAAAGGCTCCATTCAAACAACATGCTTTGTGGTATGAATTTTGTTATCAGAAACAGGAATACTATGGATAGTGTCTCAGATGGAGTTCCCTTCTTCTGGTCCCTCAGCACGAGGTGGGCAATGGCTCCTTGGTCTGCACCCCACGGGCTGAGGATTCTATATCTGCCCGTTGACATATGCCCATAGCATAGCCCAGGGAGCCCTTCCCCTGTTTCCAGAGACCTGCATCAGGCATCTGGGGCAAGAACCCTCCTTTGCCTTGAAGAAGGGCCTCCGCCTGAGCTGCTTGCCATTGGCCTCACATCAGCTACTACTACGCCAGCATCAAGGACACGGAAATCTTCTTTGTCTTTTGTGGATCCAAGTTCAAATTGGCTAAAGACATTTTCTTTCAAAATTTGCCAACCTAGGTGTCATATGAGATGTGCCCATCTTGGACTGCTTCCAAAAGAAATTAGTTGCTAAAGAATCAAAAGGCTTTGTCCCAGGCAGTTTCACCTGTAAGGTGGTCCCTTAGCTTGACACCAAAGGACATCTTGTTTAATTACAAAAACAGGACATAAACACATGAAAGAAAGAGCTCAACGTGGCGGTATGTACTCTGTAACACGATACTAGAAATAGGGGTCAACTACGGGGTTTGGTGGAGGGAGGAGACTAGTTTGGGTTGAAATATCAAGAAGACATTTATGAAGGATGCTGGTTTTGAAGTAGACCTTAACATCTGTGTACATCTAGATTATTTAAAAGAGATGGAAATGAAGGGGAAAAGATGATTCGACCTGTGAACAGTAGTGAAATGGCGGTAGGATGGGACGGTAAATTAGGGTCTGACAGTAAAAGGCCTGGAACGAGAGGTCAAGGTGTTTGGTGTTTGTCTTATACGCTGGGGATCTGGTTTAGGTTTTGGAACAGATGATGTCCTTGTCACTGCCTTATTTTAATAAAAGAAACTTGAGTTAGGTATATAGAGTGAAATAAAGAGGGAAGAAATTGATTATTCAAAGCAGTTGAAAAATAATATAAGCACTTTGCATGTGGTATCTTGATTATTATAACAACCCTAGAGGGACTTACTTAGTGTTATCTCTAATTTTCAGATGGGGCTTGGAAATGTTAAGTAACTTGTCCAAGGTCACGCAGCTAGCAAGTGGCTGGGCCAGAATTTGAGCCCAGATTTGTTGGCACCCAGGGCTGAATTCTTATCTACTTTATGATAAAACCAATGATTGCAATAATTCAGGGGTTAAGTAATAAAGACCTCATTAAAGTGATAGCAGTGGGAATGGAAACGAAGGTTGGAGATGAGAGATTTGGGGCAGGATATGTCCACAGACCTGGACGGAATATGAGTGGCCAAGTGGCGACAAGGCAAAGGTTTGGTTTCATTGCCTAAGCCTGATGTTTGGGAGAATTGTGGTAAGGCTGTGAAAGAAAGTTAGGAGGAAGCCTTGGTTTGGAGAGATAGATAATGAATTATTAATGAAGCCACAGTCAACACAGGCCTCTAGTTCTTTCTTCTTTCCTTCTCCCCTATCTTATCCCCATTATCTGTGCCCTTTATTACCAGCATGTATGGAAGGCAGTAGGGCGCTTGTTTCAGTCCTATGCTGAGGACGGTCAGATAAGCCTTATATAATGTACAAGAGGGTGGGGTGAGGGCAGGGGGAGAAGGGGAATTGGTATTTAATGAGGATCCTGAACAGAATTTATTCTTAGTCTTCAGGATTTATTGTAAGTAGATTTCACTGTAAAAATACTATTATACTTACTTTGCACTATTTTCTCAGTAATGGCATCGGGCCCACGGTGCAGTTATAGGACCAAATCACAGTAGGCATTTAAAATTCATGATCTTGCTGCTGCATGGCAGAACAATATAAATTGAAAGGCACAGCCTGGATACCATCTCGTGGTCTTTATAAGGGGAAAATTAGTGGCACTTTGATTCACGAAAGGCTTATGACAGGCCTGGGCCTGTGGTGGTACTAATATAGCCATCACTGGAATGCCAAGAGGTAGCCTGCTGTGTTAACGGCTGTCATTTTGTGCCAAACTCACAAAACTAAAAGGTTATGGGCCAATAAAAAAAAAAGATGCTGCTCTTCTTCTTCAGTTGTGAGATGCAAGAGTAAGCACTTTGGAAAGCAAGCTACCTTGTTTCCTGCTAAAATATGCCCGTCAAAGTGGCCAGTTTCTATGGCAAAGATATTTTGTAAACATGTCTATGTCAGCATTTCTTTGTCTCGTCAAGGAGTCTTGCTGGAGTATTGTCCTCAGAGCTGAGTACTAGGCCCAGGGGAAACTGAGGCAGGATGGAGTTACTTTAACATTTGAGTTAGGGCTGTGGCTTGCACGGGGGCCAGTGTGACTCTGAGAGGCAGAGTGCAGTGGTGCAGAACGCCCGAGCTCTGGAGTCGGGTTCACGTCTCCCATGTAGCAGCTACTTAACTTGGTGCAAGTCACATGTATGGTCTGAACTTCCTTTGTCCTGCTGCCCTATCTGTACAGTGGAGTTAACACCATCTGTTCTGAAATGTTTATAAGATCAGAAACAATGTATACAAGGTGCTGTGAAATAATAAGAACAAATTTGAGGTCTTACTGTCTGCCATGACCCATGTTGAACAGTTTACATGCATTTTATCATTTGATTCTAATAATTACCTGAGGAGATAAATAGTAGTTTTATTTCCTACTTGACACATAAGAAAACTGAATCCTGGAGAAGTAATTTGCTGAAGTGGTTTCTCCAGCCAGTAAGTAGGAAAATAAAGATTTAAACCCTAATCTATTGGCCCACATCCTGTATTACTAAAGGCTAAGTTATGAGGTTTAGGCAAATGGCAGCCATGTTTGTGATTTGGATTCTGCCTTGTATTATAAATTCCACTATAAGGAGTTTTGAGTATTTCTCACCTATTACCTGTTTCTATGTAGGTTTAACTGAATTTCTGTCATACTCTGAAACTGCAGCTCCATGAGCCTGAATATTTATTTATTTATATAGGCACAGTTGTTGAGAAGAGAAAGTAGTTTAATATTTAGTGAAATCGGACTAGGTATTTTGATTTCTCTTTGTTTTTACTTTTCATTGTCACAAACTTGTTATGTGTCTTATTCCAACCATTTGAAGTTCTATATTTAGATTAGCCATAGGAAAATGCAAATAATGGCCTCATCTAGGAAATGTTTCAAGGAATCAATCAAAGTGCAAAATAGTCCTGTTAATCTCCCTTCTGGGGCTGTTCTGGTCCCAAAACAATGATTCTGAGGTGTTGAGGATCATTATACAACCAGTGGTACACAAAACACAAGGCCTCTTTACTATTCAGCATGCCCCCATTGGAGAGGAAACAACCTTCCTTCAGTGAGAACAGTTATAGAATGTTCCATTGTTTTGCACATTTCCACTCTTGTTCCTAGTGATTATAATGTTTATAGGATGCATGAGTAACCCCTAAGAATTTACTTTTCTATGAAAATGCACTTCAATATTTTAATGCCTACAGTTCTGAATTAGCACATCTTAGGCTCTAGAAGCTCCAACAAAGTAGGTGATTAGATGGCTAAAGTTAAGATGGGTTCTGTATCTATAAATACTTTCCAATATCCAAAGGGCTAGTGTATTTTCTTAAGGTAATTTGGGTACTTAGACTTCCTTTGTGGCACTTGACATTTCCTATGCCTTATGACAGCTCCATAGGGTAGACACTGTATTATCCCTATGATACAGATGAGGAAACCAAAGCTCAGAAAAATAAAGATCACCAATTTGACCAATATGTGTCAAAAATGGAATTTAAACATAGCCTTGGAATTCTAAAGTATAACCCACAACCTATAACCTCTCTTGAAGGCTTTCATTTCAGCCTTGGCCAAATACTGGCTCTACTTACAGGCCATGGCATACTTCCTGGGGAACAGGTGTGAGGATTACTGAGCCAAGTATTGTGGTTGAGTTGGGGCTCTGGAGCATGACTGCCTGGGTTTAAAATCTGATTCTGCTATACAGCTGTGTAATCTTGGGTGAGTCACTTACTCTCACTGTGCCTCATTCTTATGAAAAATACCTCATAGAGTTGGTGTAACCATTAAATGAGTTACTGCTTAACTTATATGTAAGTACAAAGGGCACACTCTGTAAAAGTTAGGCATCATCATTCTACTAAAAGTTAAGTTCAGTGTTTGTTCCACATCTACAGCATCTAAAGAAGTGTCTGGCACATAGTAGGTACTCAGGGTCATTAATCATTTATGAATGATCAATTTAATGAATGCATCAGAGAATTATATAAGTGATTATATTGAGTCCTGGGGGACAAGATTTAGATTTTGTTAGCCCAGTCATCCAGTCAGCATCATTCGGCAATAAAAATACAAAGAGTCAGAGCAGTGTGGTATTTAGGAGCTAGGAGGAACCTGTTATATCATCTCCTTTACACCCTTTTGAATGAGAAGAGTGAGGTTCCAAGAATTTAGGTGACATGGTATGAGTTGACATCAGTGAGCTGACAAAGCCGGTACTGTATTGGTATTTAGGCTAATTTACTTCTCAAGGACTTCATAAGTCTGGTGGAACTATCCCAGAAGTGACTGAACTGTCATTTTTTTTAAGGAAACTACCTTTTCATAGTTTTCCATGGGAGGAGGGAAACACACTGGAAAAAGAACTCTCTCCTTTTTAAAGCTATGAGCTAATGGAGAATGGAACCTCCATAATGTTTGTGATAGAAACCTACATTTCAGTTCTGGTTCCTGGCTGGGATTTGGACATGGGTTAGGTTCCCAACCCTGAAATTTGTCATCTCTGTGACTTTGGCAAGTCTCTTAACCCCTCTGAGCCACAGCATATCTCATTCATGAAGTTAGTTATACAGTCTCAAATGGTCGTCATAAGGTGGATTAAATGAGATGATGTTGCCAAAGCACGTTATACAGGGCCTCGCACAGAGTAAGGTCTAATTAAGCAGTGCCCATTAGAGTGGATCATGTTCAGTTTTTCTATGGAATGTCCCACTTAACTATTTCTTTTTATTTGCAGGGTCATCACCCTAGTGTAGGCCCTGGACCTACTACTGGTTGAATACCTTTTCTTTCTTCTTCAAGGCACACTTTATATGGCTGCCAACTTTGTTAAATATTGTCCCAAACTGTGCATTGGTCCTGATTTCCTATTTCTACATCAAATATAGACGTTCTGATCTGTTTGTCAAATCCTCATCATAAAACCTTGTCTCTCCTTCCTTCCATTGACCCATCTCTGCTCTGTCCGTGGTCCTGACTTCTCAGGTTCACATTCTTGCCTCCCCCTCCACTGCTTTTAGGCTCTCTAAATCCTCCTTGTTTCCAGCCCTTCCATGAAACCTTCTCTGACTAGAGTCTGCACTGAATTACTGTTCTGAGTTCTGACAGTGCTTCGGGAAATCTGTTAGGATGGTACCTGATTTTCACTGCAAGAGGTGCCCATCAACTGTGACTAAAAGTAAATGGCCATAAAACTATAAATACAATGTTATATTTGGTGGTTATATCTGATCAGGAACTACACCAAATATATTATTATAATATCAGTTTATCATATTTATGTAGTAATATGTCAGTAGATTATACAGAATAATAGTAAATATATGTATGAATTTCTATAAAATAGGAACAGTTGATTACCTGAGATTAATTTGCTAATTATATCAAATTAATTATTTGACGTAATTATTATACCTTAGGAGACTAAGGTATTTTAAAGAATACCTTTTGCTATTAAAATATTAATGTAAGGGGGCAAAAATGAGCAAAGATGTTTTTGGTGGCATTATTGAAGATATCAAAACATGGAAAATGCTCTAAATATATGTTAGTAAGGCTTGAAGTTAAGATATACCTGAACACAGAATACCATGCACTTACTGGAAAGAACAAAATGGATCCCTTTATATTGATAAGGGGTGATACACTTGGTATATTATGTAAAAAAGCAAGCTGCAGAGTAGAACATATGACTAAATTTTTATAAAACAAATACATATGTCAAATATGTTTTATATTCTTCTTCGAATAGAAAAATTCCAGGTACACACTAAACTATTAAAGGGGCTTATCTCTGAGGAGTTAGATGTTGGAATTGGATTGGGGTAGCTAGAAGAATAGTTATTATGTTTTTAAACTATATAACAAAAATCTAAGTCCTCTATGTCATAAGTTAGACCGAAGCACAAGCCAATTATAATATGTATTTACATAAAATCTTAAGCTTATTTTCTAATAATCTTAAGGGTATTTTAAAAATATTTAAAGAATACAACTGAAAGAATGGATATTTTTCTCAGTATAAGTTTTCTCCCAGCAATAAGTGTTATTCATATTGCCTTCCTTTAACTTAGAGCTGCATTCAAATTCAACATTATTCTTCTCAAAACCCAATAGTCACTGTCCTCAAATTTTAGGGCTCCATTAAGGAGTTATAAGGGATGGTGTTTTTAAAATAGGTCCCATTCTCAATGGCTTATACTGACCAGTTAGGATGGAGGCTGGCTGGTGTGCTAGACTGGGGCATCCTGGCAGAAGACCAGCCCAAGCCTTAGTTTTGTGAATTGGCAAAAGGAAGTCTCTTGAATCTCTTTTTCATTTTTGTCTTTTTGTGCTTGATCTCTCCCTTTTCACATCCAACCCAGAATCAGGGGCAATTCTGAAGAAGACTATTTAAACAGTAGGGTGGAATAGACACTGGTTATACATTTTTTTGGTTAAGATGATAGAAGGTGTCATAGATATGATGGTGGACAGGGTGGAGGCTTTGGAGCAGACAGATCTGGGTTTGAGGCCTGGCTCTGTCACTTCCTGATTGTGTGACCTGGGGCAAGATAGGTAATCTCTGAGCTGCCATTTCTTCCTGTGTAGAATGACAATGTTAATCTGTACTTCACAGGACCCTTGTTAAGGGGAAATGAGGCAACCTGTGAAGTGTCTGGGGCATAGCTGGTATTTGTAAATGTTAGTAATTCCCTACCTCTTCCTTTCTCCCCAATACTCCTCCCCACATGCCCTTGATTTAGTCTAAGAATTTAAGGAAGGTTTGTTTGTTTTTTTCATCATCTGCTGGTGAATCCACTCTTTCCCCTGCCATGTACTACCTGCGTTATTGCTCTGTGCCAGGTTGTATGCCATGTGTTACTGTATTAAAGCAATGATGAGTGAAGTATAGGTGTTTATTAAGCAGCTTTGAATGCATAATTAATGAGCAGTCCAGAACATAAAATACACTATACTAGCAATTTAGCCATAATTACACATGGGTCAGTTTCACCTCTTCTAACTCTATCAGAAGCTCCTTGAGGGTAGAAGCCTGTTATTCTACACCTACAATAATTCTTTGTATAAGTATGATCACATTTACCAAACATTTATTGACTGACTGACCAACAGACTCAGGGGTAGCAGGGTCTCTTTAGATGTGGACAAAGCAGCTTTCAAATTGTTTAACAGGGCTTGATAAGAAATAAAGCCCAAATATGACTGTTGGAGCTTAATTACACTTTATAAGCAGCACACCTACACCTATATCATTGCAAATTGGAGGAAATCTTCCATCTGTAGCTATTCTTCATTTTCTCATTGGCTTTGCGGTGGCTTGCTAGTGTAATGGAGGTGCCTTGAGGCAAGCGTTGGTAGTGTTAGAGCACAGGCAGACATCCCTCAGCCCAGGAGAGCACCTGGACAGGCCCTGAAAGCACGAGGGAAAGCTTTGGAGAAGGCAATTGAGCAACCTCCCAGTGAGACATTGTGTGCAGATCACTGGCCTGATATCACATAAAGGCCCCATCTGAGCCATTACAGCCTATTGTGTCAATGTGTTTTCTGGGAGGCTGTCATCCATAGATCACAGCCAGCAGAAAGGTAATGCCTCCGCGGGAACTGTTGCTATTTCCCATCAGTCCGTGGGTTATGGCCATTGGAGTTCATATTAGCGCCGTCAAAGGGATGGTGATTGATTCTGTGGAATTCTGTGAATACACACAAAATACATTTCATACTGTCATCTGGGTTTTGTATTGCACTTCCATGATCCCTGTACATGGTAAATCCAATATCATCTACTTGAATTGCTACAGAAAAAAAACAAATTTCCCATATGCCATTTTAAAGCTGAAATACCTGCCCATTTCCTTTCTTCTCCAGTCACAAAAGGTTTAGAGCTAACTATAAACCATTGACCTCTTTTCTGAATTAACAACTTGATCTGATGGGAAGGGCATTTATTGCATGTTTTGGGCCCCTGGGGAATTTAAAACATAGTTTAAAATATAGGGAAATCACAAAATGATAAAAAAGTATAATTATAAAAAAGTAACAGGAAGTGCCAAACTAATGACAGTTGCATCACAAAGTGCAGAGACTAAACTCTTGAGATGAATGGTTATTGAATCTTGTAAAGCATTGAAAAAAAAAACTATGTATAGGGGTCCTTCGTGGTAAACTGTGATTTCCTTTATAGTGTAACTTATTGATATTAAAATTTCTGATATTTGTGAATCTTCCTGTTCCTTGAAGTAGATTATATATTTTGGGCTCCGGGCCAAGAAAAACATAAAGTATAGGAGTCACCGTAGAAAGTTTGTTATATGAATTGAATTTTAGATAACATGCTGAAGGCGAAGGACATGAATTGTTAGTGATCTTAGAGAGAACCAACCTTCCCACATGCTCAGGGCAGGAAAAGGCAGCATCAGGTCTCTATTTCCTTCCCGAGTTGATGTTGCTCAACGTTGGGAGACCTAGTACCAAGACACTCGTGGTATTTGCAGTTGAGTTTTGTCACTGTTGTGTGAATCCTTTCTTTAACATCACTCCCTAAACTGCATGCTGACATTTTCTGTGTTCAGCACCTCAACAGCCTGAGACCTTCTGTGTACATACGGATGCATGGTGGTCCTTCAACCCCCGCATCTGGACATCTGGAAAAGCAGGTACACTCAGGGAACCCCAGGTTACTGTGGTCAGTGGTACAGGGTGGGAGGGCCCAAGGGTCTCATTCATTATGGAAATTCTTTGGTTCCCTAACTCCTTTCTCTGGAGGTCTTCCAAAATGGCAGTAATGCTGGGAGGTTCCTTAGACTGAGGGCTCCATTTTGAAGATGGAGCGATGATCTGGATGGACAACATTCCACTAATTCCTTCCTGAAAACTCTTACAATGTCTCTTGAGATTACATTTCTCTATAGTTCTCAAACTCCCTAGTTGTTTGGGTTCTCTTTACCAATAGATAGGTAGGTAGGTAGGTAGATAGATAGATAGATAGATGATAGATAGATAGATAGATGATAGATAGATAGATAGATAGATAGATAGATAGATAGATAGATGATAGATAGATAGATAAATAGATGATAGATAGATAGCAACTGCCTCTTAGATGGTTGTCCTAATTTTCGTCTTTCTTTGGTCTAGGCCTTTCTAAAACCAGCTGGAGCGCAACTGTCCTCAAGCTCAGAAGTCATCATGTCACTTCTCTAATCGAGAATTCCCTATTGCTTACATTCACAGGTTCACAGTCTTCAGTGTAACACCAATGTCCCTTACAAATACCCTCTCACTGCAACTAAACCTCTCTCTATCCCTCCCTCTATTCACCACATTTCTCCTTCCATTGTACTCTCTGCTCTCCCTAAGTCCATTCCTTTCTCTTCTGTGGTTTGCCAGAAGATATCTTACTGCTCAAAAGTCCCATTCTTTTTTCCTTCCAAGTCACACCCTCCAAAGGACAGGGATTTTCTATAATATAAATTGAATGTGGTGTAAAGAACTAGCTGGACATGCAGACACTTTGTTTCTCTGGGACACAGGTCTACAGCCTGGCAAGGAGCAATCATGCAGGACTGAGGAAAGGTGTAGGAGTCCTAGACTTGGCAAGAACGGAGCCCAGTATTCAAACACCCCCTTTGCAGGGAGCCTGCTGTGGCCAAATACAGACATCAGTTCTGCAGGGCTGAGAAAGAAAAGGGGATACCTGCCCCAGGCAAGAAAGTAAGCTGAGAACCATGAGCAGAGGAACAATTTAAGCTAGTAAATTACAGGGAAAGCTGAGGGTCAAGCCCCAGAAAGACCAAAACCTAACAACCAGTTCTGAGGTCAGAAGGCAAGGGTCACACAGCTGAGGGTTCCGAGTGAGGCAAGAATAAGTCATCAACAAAGAGCCTCTGACAGCTTACAGTATCCTTTACTGGTGGTGGTAGTGGTGGTGGCGTGAGAGGTGTTGGCAAGTGTGTGGTGTGGGAAAATCTTCTCTCCCACCTCTGGGTGCTGGCTCCCTCACTCTCTTGGACTCTGGGTGCTCCCTTGACATAGACAACCCTTTGGCCCAGGGCAGGTAAGTGTTTATAATAGTGATTATTACAACTACTTGATCAAGGAGCTCTATGAGAGTATGTCTCATTTACCCATAGTCCCCAGAGCCTAGAAGGTGGCCTGGCACATTTCCAATCAGTATGTAGCTGCTGAATGGGTAGGTTTCTTTAGAAAATTAAATGAAATAATATACGGAAAGGTGCTATGGGCTGAATGTTTGTCCCTTCAAAATCTATACACTGAAGTCCTGTCCTGCCGTGTGATGGGACTTGGAGATGGGGCCTTTGGGAGGTAAGGGTTTGGATGAGGTCATGGACCTCCCACAGTGGGATTAGTGTCCTTACAAAGAAGAAACCATATCGCTCTCTCTTTTTCTCCTTCTATTCGTCTGCCATGTGAAGACATAGTAAGAAGGCACTTGTCCGTAAACCAGATACCAGATCTGCTGGTGCTTCGATTTTGGACTTTTCTGCCTTCAGAACTGTGAGAAATAAATGTTTGTTTTCAACTGCCCATTCTATGGCATTTGCATTATAACAGCCCCAACTGACTAAGACCAAAGGGCTTAGCTAACAGTGAATCATATATTGAAAGACTGGTAATGATAATAGTCGGTGAAAAGATCTAACTTGAAATTCTACATCCATATCTCAAAAACGGGTGACACTTTTGCTATAATGCAACATACGTATACCTGAAAAAAACATAAAAACAGAAAAAAACCCAAAAACCTTGTGTCCTGCAAAAACCCACACCAAAAAATAACAGTGCTTTTGGGAAAAATAATACTGAGGCAGGCCAACCAATACTGGGGCAACTTTGTAAACAGAGTACCAAGCACATGCTAACTTAAATTAAATTCTAGTTATCTTATAAATCAAAGTCATGCATTCTTAATAAGCATATACTATAGTATATATTAGACTTCCGGAGTGAAGGTGGCTTAATAAGAGGGATGTAAAAGGAAGTATTGAATCTGCAGGTGATGGAGACAAGGCCAAAATACAAAAAGATAGGGAGAAACTATGTAAATAGTCACTTCTGAGACCGAACAGGGGAAAGAGTGATACTGTTTTCCTCCGTGACCTGGTGCACTCAGCCAGGCCCAGGCACTTTGCATTCCAGCTGCCATACTATATGACACAAGGTGTCAGTCAACGTGCTGGCAGAAAACAGTGTGTACCAACGGGTCATCTGTGTTCCTCTGACATGGTTCCCTTATTTACCCATCACGGATTAGCTCATTTACATTCTGTAAACGTGTTAGAAACAGGGCAGACTAGATTTACACATTTTGAAGAAAGACAGTCCGGAGAATTATTCCTCTTAAGTGTCAGATTTTTACATGAAGTTTAACAGGAGTTTTACATCGAAGAGTTTATGACACCTTACAGAAGCCTTTGGTGTGGCCTACATGGTATTTTAAAAAGTTTTAAATTGGTGTGTCCGACATTCACACATTTAAAGATTTGATATAAAAATGTGGATTTCCTGTTCCCTATTCCCACATGGCAATCATTTGGTAGCCTGGAGAGTGGTTGCCTTTGTTCAGAGAGTGGCTCTATTCATTTGTGTTATCTGCATGGTTCTGTAGGGATTGGGTGGCCAAGGCTGGTCACACTTTTCATTCTCTAGGGCTCTGCTCACAGGTATGTGTGTTATAAGTTAGATATTTGTAATGTAGGGAATGCCTGCATTATATTTATATCACAGTCCTTTTGTTGACTTCTCATTACCCTAAAATGCAAACTCTTCAGTTTAAAAGTGACCCAGATCCATACTAAACAGGTCATAGGTAAGTGAGATAAATTAATCCCAGAAATAGAAAAAGAAATAATGAGTTTTATGGGCAAATCAAACATTACTCTCTTAATTATCACAGTTAGATGCTTAAGGAAGATCTGTTGATCACCTTTGAATAGTGAGTATTTTAATGCACTCTTTTAAATTTATTTGATTGCTGTGGTTCTTGTGGAAAGACAAGTGTATATAATGTCGATGTAATTTTTAAAAATTTTGGTATCATTAATCTACAATTACAGGAGCAACATTATGGTTACTAGACTCCCCCCATTATCAAGTCCCCACCACATACCCCATTACAGTCACTGTCCGTCAGTGTAGTAAGATGCTATAGAGTCACTACTTGTCTTCTCTGTGTTGTACAGCCCTCCCCGTGCCCCCCTAACATTACATCTGCTAATCGTAATGCCCCTTTTTCCCCCTTGTCCCTTCCTTCCCACCCATCTTCTCCAGTCCCTTTCCCTTCGGTAACTATTAGTCTGTTCTTGGGTTCTTTGAGTCTGCTGCTGTTTTGTTCCTTCAGTTTTTTTCTTTGTTCTTATACTCCACATATGAGTGAAAACATTTGATACTTGTCTTTTTCGGCTTGGCTTATTTCACTGAGCATAATACCCTCTAACTCCATCCATGTTGTTGCAAATGGTAGGATATGTTTTCTTCTTATGGCTGAATAATATTCCATTGTGTATATATACCTCCTCTTCTTTATCAATTCATCTACTGATGGACACTTAGGTTGCTTCCATTTCTTGGCTATTGTAAATAGTGCTGCGATAAACATAGGGGTGCATATGTCTTTTTCAAACTGGGCTGCTGCATTCTTAGGGTAAATTCCTAGGAGTGGAATTCCTAGGTCAAATGGTACTTCTATTTTGAGTTCTTTAAGGAACCTCCACCCTGCTTTCCACAATGGTTGAACTAATTTACATTCCCACCAGTAGTGTAGGAGGGTTCCCCTTTCTCCACATCCTAGCCAACAAATGTTGTTGTTTGTCTATTGGATGGTGGCCATCCTTACTGGTGTGAGGTGATATCTCTTGTGGTTTTAATTTGCATTTCTCTGATGATTAGCAATGTGGAGCATCTTTTCATGTGCCTCTTGGCCATCTGAATTTCTTCTTTGGAGAAGTGTCTGTTCAGATCCTCTGCCCATTTTTTAACTGGATTATTTGCTTTTTGTTTGTTGAGGTGCATGAGCTCTTTATATATTTTGGATGTCAACCCTTTATGGCTATGTCATTTATGAATATATTCTCCCATACTGTAGGATGTCTTTTTGTTCTATCAATGGTATCCTTTGCTGTACAGAAGCTTTTCAGCTTGATATAGTACCACTTGTTCATTTTTGCTTTTGTTTCCCTTGCCCAGGGAGATATGTTCATGAAGAAGCTGCTCATGTTTATGTCCAAGAGATTTTTGCCTATGTTTTTTTCTAAGAGTTTTATGGTTTCATGACTTACATTCAGGTCTTTGATCCATTTAGAGTTTACTTTTGTGTATGGAGTTAGACAGTAACCCAGTTTCATTATCTTACATGTAGCTGTCCAGTTTTGCCAACACCAGCTCCTGAAGAGGCTGTCATCTCCCCATTGTATATCCATGGCTCCTTTATTGTATATTAATTGACCATATATGTTTGGGTTAATATCTGGACTCTCTATTCTGTTCCACTGGTCTGTGGGTCTGTTCTTGTGCCAGTACCAAATTGTCTTGATTACTGCGGCTTTGTAGTAGAGCTTGAAGTTGGGAAGTGAGATCCCCCCTGCTTTATTCTTCCTTTTCAGGATTGCTTTGGCTATTCGGGGTCTTGTTTGGTTCCATATGAATTTTAGAACTATTTGTTCCAGTTCGTTGAAGAATGCTGTTGGTATTTTGATAGGGATTGCATTGAATCTGTAGATTGATTTAGGCAGGATGGCCATTTTGACAATATTAATTCTTTGTAGCCAAGAGCATGTGTTGAGTTTCCATTTATTAGTGTCCTCTTTAATTTCTCTTAAAAGTGTCTTGTAGTTTTCAGGGTATAGATCTTTCACTACCTAGGTTAGGTTTATTCCTAGGTATTTTATTCTTTTTGATGCAATTGTGAACAGTATTGTTTTCCTGATTTCTCTTTCTGCTAGTACATCATTAGTATATAGGAAAGCAACAGATTTCTGTGTATTAATTTTGTATCCTGCAACTTTGCTGAATTCAGATATTAGTTCTAGTAGTTTTGGAGTGGAGTCTTTACGGTTTTTTATGTACAATATCATGTCATCTGCAAATAGTGACAGTTTGACTTGTTCTTTACCAATCTGGATGCCTTGTATTTCTTTGTTTTGTTTGATTGCTGTGGCTAGGACCTCCAGTATTATGTTGAATAACTGGGGAGAGTGGGCATCCCTGTCTTGTTCCTGAACTTAGGTGAAAAGGTTTGAGCTTCTCGCTGTTAAGTATGATGTTGGCTATGGGTTTGTCATATATGGCCTTTATTATGTTGAGGTACTTGCCCTCTATACCGATTTTGTTGAGAATTTTTATCATGAATGGATGTGGAATTTTGTCAAATGCTTTTTCAGCATCTATTGGGATGATCGTGTGGTTTTTGTCCTTCTTTTTGTTGATGTGGTGGATGATGTTGATGGATTTTCGAATGTTGTACCATCCTTGCATCCCTGAGATGAATTCCACTTGATCATGGTGTATGGTCTTCTTGATGTATTTTTGAATTTGGTTTGCTAATATTCTGTTGAGTATTTTTGCATCTATGTTCATCAGGGATATTGGTCTGTAATTTTCTTTTTTGGTGAGGTCTTTGCCCGGTTTTGGTATTAGAGTGACACTGGCTTCATAGAATGAGTTTGGAAGTATTCCCTTCTCTTCTATTTTTTGGAAAACTTTAAGGAAAATGGGTATTATGTCTTCTCTACATGTCTGATAAAATTCAGTGGTGAATCCATCTGGCCCATGGGTCTTGTTCTTGGGTAGTTTTTTTACTACCGATTCAGTTTCGTTGCTGGTAATTGGTCTGTTTAGATTTTCTGTTTCTTCCTTGGTCAGCCTTGGAAGGTTGTATTTTTCTAGGAAGTTGTCCATTTCTTCTAGGTTATCCAGCTTGTTAGCATATAGATTTTCATAGTATTCTCTAATAATTCTTTGTATTTCTGTGGGGTCCGTCATGATTTTTCCTTTCTCATTTCTGATTCTGTTTATGTGTGTACATTCTCTTTTTCTCTTAATAAGTCTGGCTAGGGGTTTATCTATTTTATTTTCTCAAAGAACCAGCTCTTGGTTTCGTTGATTTTTTTTTCTATTGTTTTATTCTTCCCAATTTTATTTATTTCTTCTCTGATCTTTATTATGTCCCTCCTTCTGGTGACTTTAGGCCTCATTTGTTCTTCTTTTTCCAGTTTCAATAATTGTGACTTTAGACTATTCATTTGGGATTTTTCTTCCTTCTTTAAATAGGCCTGTATCACTATATACTTTTCTCTTAGAACTTCCTTTGCTGCATCCCACAGAAGCTGGGGCTTTGTGCTGTTGTCATTTGTCTCCATATATTGCTTGATCTCTGTTTTAATTTGGTCATTGATCCACTGATTATTTAGGAGCATGTTGTTAAGCCTCCATGTGTTTTTGAGCCTTTTTGTTACTTTGTACAATTCATTTCTAGTTTTGTACCTTTGTGATCTGAGAAGTTGGTTGGTAGAATTTCAATATCTTTGAATTTAGTGAGGTTCTTTTTATGGCCGAGTATGTGGTCTATTCTGGAAAATGTTACATGTGCACTTGAGAAGAATGTATATCCTGCTGCTTTTGGGTGTAGAGTTCTGTAGATGTCTGTTAGGTTCATCTGTTCTAGTGTGTTGTTCAGTGCCTCTGTATCTTTACTTATTTTCTGTCTGGTTGATCTGTCCTTTGGAGTGAGTGGTGTGTTGAAGTCTCCTAAAATGAATGCATTGCACTCTATTTCCTCCTTTAATTCTCTTAGTATTTATTTCACATATGTCGGTGCTCCTGTGTTGGGTGCATATATATTTATAATGGTTATATCCTCTTGTTGGACTGCTCCCTTTATCATTATGTAATGTCCTTCTTTATCTGTTACTTTCTTTGTTTTGAAGTCTATTTTGTGTGATACAAGTACTGCAACACCTGCTTTTTTCTCCCTATTGTTTGCATGAAATATCTTTTTCCATCCCTTCGCTTTTAGTCTGTGTATATCTTTGGGTTTGAGGTGAGTCTCTTGTAAGCAGCATATAGATGGGTCTTGCTTTTTTATCCATTCTATTACTCTGTGTCTTTTGATTGGTGCATTCAGTCCATTTACATTTAGGGTGATTATCGATAGGTATATACTTATTGCCATTGCAGGCTTTGGATTCGTGGTTACCAAAGGTTCAAGGGTAGCTTCTTTACTATCTAACCGTCTAACTGAACTCTCTTATTATGCTATTATAAACACAGTCTGATGATTCTTAATTTCTCTCACTTCTTATTCTTCCTCCTCCATTCTTTATATGTTAGGTGTTTTACTCTGTACTCTTTTGTGTTTCCTTTGACTGCTTTTGTGGATAGTTGATTTTATTTTTTGCCTTTATTTAGTATTTGGTTGGTCTGCTTTCTTTGCTGTGATTTTATTTTCTCTGGTGACATCTATTTAGCTTTAGGAGTGCTTCTATCTAGAGCAGTCCCTTTACAATACCCTGTAGAGGTGGTTTGTGGGAGGCAAATTCCCTCAACTTTTGCTTGTGTGGAAATTATGTAATCCCTCCTTCAAATTTAAATGTAATCATGCTGGATACAGTATTGTTGGTTCAAGACCCTTCTGTTTCATTGCATTAAATATATCATGCCATTCTCTTCTGGCCGGTAAGGTTTCTGTTGAGAAGTCTGATGATAGCCTGATGGGTTTTCCTTTGTAGGTGATCTTTTTTCTCTCTCTGGCTGCCTTTAATACTGTGTCCTTGTCTTTGATCTTTGCCATTTTAATTATTATATGTCTTGGTGTTGTCCTCCTTGGGTCCCTTGTGTTGGGAAATCTGTGGGCTTCCATGGTCTGAGAGACTATTTCCTTCCCCAGCTTGGGGAAGTTTTCAGCAATTATTTCTTCAAAGACACTTTCTATCCCTTTTTTTCTCTCTTCTTTTTCTGGTACCCCTATAATGCAAATATCATTCTGTTTGGATTGGTCACACAGTTCTCTTAATATTCTTTCATTCCTAGAGATCCTTTTATCTCTCTCTGCCTCAGCTTCTCTGTATTCCTGTTCTCTGATTTCTATTTCATTAACTGTCTCCTGCACCTTGTCCAGTCTGCTCTTAAGACCTTCTATTGATTGTTTCATTTCTGTTATCTCCCTCTGGACTTCATCCCTTAGCTCTTGCATATTTCTCTGCAGGTCCATCAGCATGGTTATGACTTTTATTTTGAATTCTTTTTCAGGAAGATTGGTTATATCTATCTCACCAGGCCTCTCTTTGGGTTTGTCTGAGTGATTTTTTGACTGGACCAGATTCTTCTGCCTTTTCATGGTGATAGAAGTGGTCGCAGGCAGGTGGCACATGTGTCAGGTGGGAGAACAAAGTCCCTTCCTGTTTGTTGGTTGCCTTGCCCTTCTCCGCTGCCTGTGCTATATACCCGCACACCAGGGGCAGTCTCTGGCATAATCTCCTGAGCTCCTATGGGCGGGATGGCCCTCGGGAGAGCCTACTACACTTTGGGGGGGGTGGCAGACATGCTGGGTGTGTTCTCCTGAGAGAATGGTGCCCCTTTATGCCTTCCAGACCTTGCTCCATCTTCTGCTGCCTGTGCAGTCTACCCACACACTGGGAGCAGTCTCTGGCATAATCTCCTGAGCTGCCATGGGCAGGACGGCCCTAGTGCACTGCGGGGGGTCACAGCCACACCTGTTGTGTTCTCTTGCGAGAATGGCGCCCCTTCATGCTTTCCGGACCTTGCTCTGGCTTCCTCTGTCTGTCCCGGGTAGCTGTGCACTGGGAGGAGACTGTGTGTGCTTGCTGTGGGCGGGGTTTTCTCTGGCTGCTCTGCAGCTGTGGCAGGTCAGCCGGTTTACTGCAGTACAGGCTGGGGGGAATAAATGGCAGGCTGCTTATCACCATGAGTGGCTTGGGGCTGCATCACCCCCCAGGGGGTTAGGGAGCCTGATGTTCCTCAAGATTCCCAGCCTGCTGGGCTGAGTGTACTAGGACAATTTTGTCCAGCTGTTGAGCCCTTGTCCCTTTAAGACTTTTAAAAAGTGCCCACTTTTCTTTTTTCCCAGGGGAGCCAGCTCTGGGGACCCACTTGCAGTTTCTGTCTCAGATTTTACTTTTCTGTTTCTCTAATATTCAGTACACCACGAAATGTGTGTCTGTGCTCCCTGTGCAGATTATTGGCTGGTTATTTAGCAGTCCTGTGCTTCCCCTCCCTCCCCACTCTGATTTTTTTCCTCCCGCTGGTGAGCTGGGGTGGGGGTAGTGCTTGGGTCCCGCAGGGTCATGGCTTTGTATCTTATACTTTTCGTGAGATGCTGAGTTCTTACAGATGTAGATGTAGCCAGGCTGTTGTACTGTATCTTCTGGTCTCTCTTGTAGGAATAGTTGTATTTGTTGTATTTTCAAAAATACATGTGGTTTTGGGAGGAGATTTCTGCTGCCCTACCCACACCACCATCTTGAGCCCCTCCTTGTCAATGTAATTTTATTAGCTGCCTCCCACATAATTGCTTTAAAATAAGCTAACTCTTCATTGCTACACCTTGAGGTTCTATTATTATTATTAACATAAATAGAACATAAAACCTTTCATTTTGTATGACAACTAACTAATTATTATTTTTACCATTGATCATGTTAATGAGATGAAATCAATACATGCTTACATATTAGTTTTTTATTTTTCAACCAAGATAAATACTGCTTTATATTTATCTGGGAAATAAAACTGATACCAGTCTACTCTCAGTATAATTCTTATATCTAAAAAGTTTGCTTTGGAATTTGGCATTTTTTAACATCTGATTCTCATGGTATATAATTCCCCCCACCCCCAAACACACACACAAACACTGCCCAGTTGAATAAATAATTAAAAGTCTTGTTTCTGTGTTTGACCATGGAAGGGTTTGTGTTATGTTTAAGCCTTATTTAAACAGTTCAGCATATTCCTTGACTTGTACTTAATGGATGTGTGTTCACTGCATCAAATTCACTCTGTCCTGTTCCAACAACAATTGACAGCCTTGGTTTAAAGCCAGTAAGTTAAAGGCAGATTGTCTGAAGTTTAGCCACCATTCCCTACCAGGATGTGAATGGTCTATAGAAGATGCACAATCCACAACCCTACAGCTTTTCAAGCAGATAGTGGAAAGAGATCATAAAAATATAAATAGATTAAAACATTAATGGAATAGGTTCTTTTTGCCTTATGATTTACTTGGTTAAAAGATTATCAACACCAAATGTGAGCAGTCAACTAGCATGAGATAATTAAGTGAATTATAACTGAATTTTTACAAGTCATTGTTAATTTAATATCCTACCAGACCTGGAAGCTCAATTTACTGTTCCTTTTGGTGTTCTTGCTAATTAGGGATGTTTTCAGAGTCATAATAATTATTCAACTCATTTTTTTCCTGTTCTCCAGCCACTCAAGTGTTATACAGATAAACATTTTTATAGACTTTAGTTGTTGATTCTCTAGCCAGTCCAGGCCTTGTGATTTTCCATCTTCCTATCTTTCTGATATAACAGTGTATTTCCATGGAAAATAAAATGATGTCAGAAGTAGAAGATCAAGTATATTTCCCAGAAAAGAATATCTCATACCTTGCAAGCATCATCTACTCTGTCTACTGCTTTTGTTGTCTCAGGACATCTTTACATGTGTTTCTTTTTAACTTCTATCTCTGAGTTCTTAAGTCAATACCAAATGACTTTAGATAAACTTCTCTTCCCTCAAGAGATGCTTATTTTTCATTTTCCAAGGCTCCAGATTTTCATGGTTTCTCATAAAGACTTCTACTGTCATCTTTGGTAATTTTATTCATGATTATTAAATAAGTTTTGAATAGATACATGAATTGCCTCTATTTTTACCTGTAAAAATATTTCAAAAAATTATTTTCAAGGAATTTTCAGTTCAGCAGGGAACCTATAAGTGTGCATGCATGCTGCTCAGTACTGCAAGTCTCATGGCCCCAGAGACAGCCAGCATTGTCAGCAAGTGTGAAGTAACAGGCTTCTGACATGCTCCCCTC
Organism: Phataginus tricuspis; assembly: GCA_029783875.1. Lineage (NCBI taxonomy): Eukaryota > Metazoa > Chordata > Mammalia > Pholidota > Manidae > Phataginus > Phataginus tricuspis. The sequence goes on from JAQQAC010000477.1 coordinate 30,482,739, forward strand.
TTTGGAAAGAGCACATAGACTGTGGGTTTGGAGAGCTGTCCTGACCTTTAGAATATAAATATTTAGTCCCCCACCTCTTACCACAAATGGTTTGGGGCTATTTACAACAATACTGAAACAATAATAAAGCCCTAAATGGAAGTAAAAAGCGAACACAAACAAAAGAGCTAGGAGTATGCCTAGCCTAGGGTCAACAGAGATGCTGTGGTTGAGCCTGAATCAGGACCAGGGTGCAGGCCAGGATTTGGCCCTAACCTATTGATGACCTTGAGGAAGATGCTACATCTCTCTGGGCTGTGACTTTTTCAGCTGGGAAGTGGAGGGATGGCATTATTAGATGATTTCTGAAATCGCATTCAGTTTTAAAATTCCAGGTTCCTAGGATTTGCTGCTTTCATGGTTTTAGGGCTGAGGGAGTATCTTGTAAGTCTAGCCAGTTGTCTTGCAGAGGTGGGGAGTACTGTTGATTGGGATATCAGTACAAGAGAATCCCGAAATGTACAATCTGTCTCCACTGGGGAGGAGCGGAGCAGTGGGAAGGAGGCACAGAATTGACCAGGTCTTCATTTCCACGGGAATAACATATGCAGTTAACCCCAAGAGAACAGTATCTTCTGCTTTGCTCTGATCTGCAAAGCCTCCTTCCAATATTCCATGCAGCCAATTTTTCAGATTTATTTTTTCACTCACTTAGATATGAATGTCTGATTTATTCCTTTTAAGGGAAATTTACTTCATAGTTTTTATACAATATATATTTTTATATTACAAAGATATCTGAAGCAATATAGAAGAGTAAAGACAGAAAGTAAAAACAAAATAAAACAGACAAGCAAAGAAAAGTCACATTAAATCCCACAACCCAGAGATCCTCATCACTGATTGCTTAGGTAAAGCTACTTTAAGAGAGAAGAGATGGAAATGTTTTTATAATAATACAGGGTGAATTATACTTCATATTTTAAGTTGTAAGAATCTGATTTTAATTTAATTCAGTTTAAAAAAATAAAGTTTCACTGAAGTGAAACAAAAGGAATTTCAAACTGAGTTTAAAATAAATGCTCACTACCAAAAATCTATTGTGGGGAAGAGACCCTTGCCCTAGTTTATCCCACACACTCATGTTCACTTACAAGGCGGTACAGAGACTAAAAAATTTGATACTGACTCATTCTCATCACTTTACTATTTTCTTTCCCTGTTATACTTAAGTGTGACATACGACTATACCTTACACTGCAATTCCAGTTCAGTGTGAGTATTTGGACCAATGGTACCATGGGGATAGGTACTACCTAACCAAAAGAAAAGAAAAAAAAGTCCATATGGTTGTGTTTAATGTCTGATCCTCAGGGAGTTTCTAGGGGCATGACACTGTGGCCCTGAGCGTCAGCAGTGCATGGCACGTGCTCCTTTGCACACACAAAATTACTTTTTAAAACTGGAGAGAGGCAGGGTGATCAGATAGGTGCATTGAAGGGAATGCCCCCCACTCGCACACCCCACTCAGTAACTCAGTGGTTTCCAAAGCAGAGAGAACACAGAGTAATCCATGCAAAGAAAATAAATTTTAAACTTGTCCTTACAAAAATCTCTATTTTTTGGTGTATGCTTTATAAAGTACTTAATATATTACTGTGGTGGTAGAAGTGTACCACTTACAAAGAAATGAATTAAAAGATAAACTTTGAGGGTGCAGGCTTAAAATTTTGGTAGAGGTAGGAGTGGCCACTTAAGATTTAGAGACCCTGCATTAAATGGTGGAAGCAGAGCCAGTTTTTCTTTGCACCTTTGTCTCTCCAGTTGTGAACTGAAGCTCCCCTCCCCTCTCTTTCTGCTGCCTCCCTTCCAGAGAAGTTGGGAGGTCCAGAGAGAACACTGTTGCCCTAAAGAGCAAAAATTCCATAAACATTCTGCATTAACTAGGGTAATTTAATTCAGATTAAAAAATTGTTTTATAGCACTTATTTTAGTTCATATGTTAATGGTCCCCATTTCCTATGTTTAATTCATGTTTGTGGGCATTCTACCAAATATATATTCTGAATTAAATTAAGAAGTCAAAAAAAAATGTCTAGGAGAGACTTTTCACTATATCTGACAGATATACTGTGTCTTATAAAACCCTGTGTCTTAATATATGACCGGAGGGGAATAACATAAATGGACTCAGAATTCCTCCCATGTAGCTCATTTACAAGAGTACCTCAGCTTGCTAAGAATTTGCCTCTTGTTGGCCATTAGAACACTTACTAGAATATTTATTAGTTATTAACACAGAAAGTGTGTTTGCATGTGAATGTGTGTACACTGAAAGAAACACAGCTCTCTAGCCTTCTTATTGTGAGGCTATTATCAATTGAAGTGTGCTATGTGTGGATTTAAAAAATCACTATCCAAGAATGAACTGAGCTGAGATGCAGGAGGAGAGGGCCAGTCGGCTGACGGCGGTGAGAGTGGAGAGAGCCACACTGCTAAGGTGCCTTGTGTTTCTGAGATGCAGAGGCACAATCCCCGAATAAATCAGGCTGCAAAGCTGTTTACGTCTAATACTGTGGCTGCATCCGTTTGCTAGGCTGCCATACAAAGTACCACAGTTTGGGTGCTTAAACAACAAAAATTAATTTTCTCACAGTTCTGAGGGCAAGGAGTAAATAGGGTTGCTTTCTTCTGAGGTCCCCCTCCTTGGCTTATAGATGGCTGCCTTCTCCCTGTGTCTTCACTGTGTGTGTCTGTGTCCTTCTCTCCTCTTCCTATAAGGACATATTATGTGATAAGGGCATATATATAAGGACCCAGCAGTCATATGGGAATAGGGTCCACTCCAGTGATTTCATTTTAACTTTCCTTTTTCCTCCTTAAAGATCCCAACTCCAAATACAGTTATTCTGAGATAGTGAAAGGAAGGACTTCAACATACAGATTTGGGGTGAGGGGCACAATTCAACCCATAAATAGTGGCATTCCCCAAGGGGATATTCATCCTAACAGCATTCCAGCTAAGCTACAGCTAAATTCACCCTGGACAGTAGGTTTCTTTGGCCTGGACTATCTTTACACACTATTGTGAAATGCTTTATTATATAGCTGTTAAATAAAGTTTGTTGCTTTCATGCTAGAAGTGGCTATATTCCAGAAATGAATGAAATGTTTCCTGTGACTTTCTGTAATGAGAGAGGGAGAGAAAAGAAAATTGGAGACATTAGTATTGTCAATTACCATTATAAGGTATTTAGGAGTGCAAGCTTTAATCTTATTTGTAAGTTTCATTTTCATGGAAAGAATTTATCTATTAACATAAATTTATTTTCCTTCTGATTCAATTCCACTAGAAGGGACTCGAACTCTTCAGAATATAGAGAAGAGGGTCAAAATAGAATTGGTTTGCAAAGCTGTTACACGAGATTCTCTTGCTAACATCTGCAGTATTTTCCTTGGCTAGCTGAGCACTTTTCTCCCTGGAAAGTAAATAGCAAACAGCTATCTATGAAATGGGTCAGAGCAAATATATTTGGTCAGGAGCAAGATAAATAGATCATAGATTGACTAAAATAGTACAAAACAAAACAAAACAAATATCTAAGTTACACAGATCCAACCTGAAGGCTTTCAAAGGTAAACAAACAAAACATTTAACGTATTCATGACTAGTTCATATTTCAATAAAAGGTATGTTTCCTATAGCTTTATTCTCACAAAAAGTATATGACCAGGGTACCAACCAACCAACCAAAAACCATAAGCCTGACAGAATTTTTATAAAGTATGATATCCCATAATGTCATGGACCAGGGAAGTGGTCTAGAGATTCTGAAACCCTCCAAGTCATAGAGAACATAATGGAATGATTGTTGCCTCAAGAAATAGGAAGAAAATACAAGAGGTTGATAAGTCTGACATTCCAGATAATTATGAGTATTCTTTAACAACTAGGAAAGAATTTGAGGAAATACATGGACTGAATGTATAAAGAGAATATTCAACGTATAAAGCAAAACAAACAAAATCCATCACTTCCACCAAAAGTGAAACTAAATAATTTTTATTTTGTGTTTGCAAAGACTAAGAAATTTAACTAAAGTTGACCTTTGAATAAGTAGAGGTTAGGGGGGCAACCCCCTGCAGAGTTGAAAATCCATGTATAACTTTTGACTTCCCAGAAACTTTACTACTGCTGACTGGAAGTCCAATAACATGAACCATATATTAACACATATTTTATGTGTTATATGTATTATATACTGTACTCTTACAATAAAGTCAGCTACAGAAAAGAAAATGTTTTTGTCAAATTGTCTCAGATCTCCAAAAAATTTTCCAATACATTTATTTATTGAAAAAAAATCCACGTATCAGTGGGCCCACTCAGTTCAAACTTGTGTTGTTCAAGGATCAACTATAACCTTTAGTATCACCTTCCAAAGGTCTTTGGATTTTTCCTTTGTATTTCAATTGTTTCAGTTCCTTAGCAAAACCTGATATCATTACAACTGCCAACTGGGATCCAGAATTCTAGAGTTCAGACAGAAATTAGAGATTTTTCTTCCTTGAAACTTCCTTGGTTTTGATGATATTACTCTATCTTGGCTTTTCTTCCACCTCTCTAGTTGATTTTTCTTCATCTTCTCTGCAGTCTCTTCTTTCCATGTCCATCCTCAGACAGTGGTGGCTCAGTCCTTTATGTTCTCCTCACTCTTCTGGGTGGTCTT